>PVKC010026026.1:0-16272 GCA_004027635.1 Crocidura indochinensis | reverse complement strand
AGAAGTAACCCCTGAATGTCACCGAGTGTGGTCCAAAAACAACAACAACAACAACAAAAACAAAAAAAGTGTGGTTCTTATATCATCCCTCTGAAATATGGCATAAACTTTGGCATCAGGGTGGCCAAATCCGAGGCATGTTCTAGCCTCTGTGCTTATGGTCCTATAGCCTTCCCTAGACTTTAGAGCTGTAGAATGCTCACTCACATTATGCCAGAAACATTCCATAATCTATTTGTTACAGAGATAAATAATCTGAGTCTCCAGCTTAAGCGATGCAAAAACATTTTCCTTTCTGCTTTTTTGCTATTCATGGATTATAATCTTCAGCATCATTGTCCAATGGTCTTTCTCCTCCATGCAATTAATTATACTGTGAACATACACAATTGGCACATCATAAAGAATTTCCCTGCTTAACAGAGGCATATCAGTTATCAATTCTGAAATCTAAACCTCTATAAATAAGACAACTATTCAACCCACCTCCTGAAGGCAGATTCTAGTCAGCCTGCCTTCATTGACCATACCTGGACACTTGCTCTGGTAATATTTAGACATATTTGGATCCAGTTTGAACCCTAAATCTGACTCAGATCGTGATTATGCCATCCACCTTTCCTTTCCTCTTTTTTTGTCTAGCACTTTTCTTGTTTTCATGCTCAATAACCAAAGAACCAGGAAAGAAGTTATACTGTTTTAGATAATTCAAACCAATCTATTTCTGCTAATGAATGGTTGCCTGTATCTGAAATAAATGGCTATATTGATCTATTCCTGCAGTGTTGTTTAATATAAATTAAAGAGTTCTAGGTTTGGTGTGGGATGGTGAGGCCTTTCTCAGCTAGGCCCAGCTCCCACAGCCCCTATGGCCTGGCGGGTTGGTAGGTTGCGTGGTGACGGCAGAAAAATTCACAAAACACTCAGATGAAGTTCCAGTAGTCAGCCAACTTTATTTCACAGTTCTCTCCTAACCGCCATGTTAGTTTCCTCATATGGCTTCTATGCTAGCCTTTTCCAAGCAGTCACTTATCTGCTCCTTCTCTGGCACTCTCTGTCTCTCTCTCCCTTTCAGCTGCTTCTCCGGCATTCCTTACTGACTAACTCCCTTTGCTAATGATATTGCTGATGCTGAATTTGATACTAAATTTGATGCTGAATCTGATGCTGAATCCTTTGCTGACTCTAACTCTCTTTGTTATCTCCTCTCTTCCCCCAGTCAGCCTCCTCTACCCACCTATTCAGGTGTGGGTAGTTCTAATCATTCTGGTGGAATAAATAAAAAGTTGGGGAAAAGATACCCACATTCTCCACAGTTTTTGCATTATTACAGAACCATTATTGATAAGTCTAGAACATCCAAGTTTCTTTTCATAAACTTCTCTAAACAAAATCACAAGAACATTTCTGCAGATAATACAATTTGAAAATCAGCTGCTACATAAGATACACAATATAACATAGCAATTTGAAAACATTCACTAGGATAGCTGATAACTTTCAAAACTCTAACACTCATTTCCCCAGAAATAAGGCACTAAAATTAGGTACAAAATTTTCTATTTGCAATGGGGTTTAGAAGAAAACAATAAGATCCATACAAGATAAAACACAATTTAACCAGCAAGACAATGACCAATGCAAATAAGAGTCAAGAGATTTAACCTGAACCAAAGTTAAGATGCTGGAAGTTCGGAAAAACAGCTTCTCCTTCAGTGGTCTTCAGCTGGTCTTGGTCTACATCTTCTCAATGTTCGCCTTCTGTGTTAGAATGCCAAGATCGTCTGGGCTGGATTCTGGATTGGAGGAGAATCCAACACTCTGCCTGTTACCAGTCCGTTTCTAAGGAGATTTCTTTTCGGCGTTTTGGGGAGGCTGTGGCCTTCAGAAAAGGCACCTTTGGTAGGAGAAAAGTCAGTGCCTAGGCCTCTGGGAGAAAGCTCCAAATGTTCAGCCCCCCCCCCTTCATTTCTACTGTATGTTCTGCCTAAAGGAGCCTCCATCATGTTAAGAACAGACACCATGTGTGTTCTGGGTTCTCCATTCTCAGAAAGCCATGACAAGTCATCATAAAGCCAAAGCACTCACCATCGTTGTAGTCCTCTTTTGGGTCCAGGGTTCAAGTCAGCCCAGGGTGTGGTCACCAGTTGTTGTCAAATCACCCCACACACCATATCTCCAAGCACAGGTGAAGGAGTCTGAATCAGGGGCACACAAGAAATTATCCAGACCAGGCTGAGGGTGAAACACGTATAGTCTGGCAGTCAGAAGACTGCCTAATATGGACCTAATATGGAGCTCCTCCTGTCTGCCAGAACTACCGTTTTTATTGGGTACAGGGACCACCCCTGGGTGGGGCAGTAATCTCACCCAGGTTTACAAGTAAGCCAATCTCTGTTTGGGGGTAAATCCAAGTTGTAGACAAACATACAAAGAAACTAGGGATGATCTTTGTTTTAGGTAAAATAAGGTGTAGCCCAACACTGCAGTTTCTATTTAGATCCAAAGGAAGTAGAAATGGGTAAAGGCTAAGATAATGTGTAAATTTCAGAACAGCAAAGAGCAGACCTGAATCCTTGGGTTTTAGGTCTAAGCAAGGACAAATTCTTACCTCTTGAAAAAACAGTGTGTTATTAGAACCGAAAATGGTTCTACAGTGTGAGTTGGAAGAGATCTTGACTTCAGCATCTAACTAGCATGGGTTCCAACCCTAATTCTGCCTCTTACATCTGTCTTAAAGTTAACATGTAGTTTTTCCTGTCTTTTTTCTCTCTCCCTTGTCCCCAGAGTAAAAGTGGTTAAATATGGCTCCCTTGACAGTTATCAACTTCATTTCCATCCACTTGTATTACAGTGAGATCTCCACCAACAATGTCAGGGCAACAATTCTCCCAGACAGAAAAGATTGATTCACTGTTCAACTGTGGAAAGGACACTCTAGGTCTTTTTATCAATGGGAACTCAAAGTTCAGAGAGGTTGAAAAAGCGATACTGGAAGGCCTGGTAAGAGGCGAAAATGAAGGTATCTAAAGGGTCATATCTTTAGGCAGTGCTCTTCATAGTCAAATATGATATGGATTCGCAAATCCAGCAAAGTCAACTGTAACCCTTGGACTTTTGTCACCTCAAACACATTCCATCTGCATAAGGAATGATCTTCCAGAACGCAGTATATAAAGGTACCTGGGAAGTAATTGTTGATAGATAGAAAGGGAGCTTCCATTTGGGGCACGTGAAGTCACCTAAGGACAAGCCCTGCAGTCTGAAACTGAAACTTGCACAAATCAACATATGATATAGTAAATAAGATACAAAGAGAAGCAGTTTGCTTGCAGCTGGAGAATTCTAAAGTAACCATCAAGAGTCCAGACTATCTCTTGAGAACTAGAATGAAACCAATGTGCAGGTGTAATTCATTCAAAAGCAATGGGGGGAAAGGGGAGATGGGGAAAGAGAGCAAGAAAGGGAGGGAAGAAAAGTGCCTGCCATAGAGGCAAACTGGGGATGGAGATGGGGAGGAGGGATTACTGGGGAAATTGTTAAAGAAAAAATGAGCACTGGTGAAGGGACGAATGTTGAGACATTGTATGACTGAAACTCAACTATCATCGTTTTTCATGTTGTTCTTGCCTAGGCAGCGTGAAACAACCAGTAACAATGAACACCGAGGCCATCAGGGTTGACCTGCTCTCAATCTGCACACATCAACCCACATCCTGAGAGAGAAGCTTTCCTCCCAGGCCTGTTATTTCCTAAAGGGAAGAAAATTGGTCGAAATTACTCTCTAATCTATACTGTAGGGCTTCTTCACCAAGAATTAGATTTCTGTGTGAGGACCCATCTTTCATTGTGGTTTTGTTGGTTTGACTTTTTTTCTTCTTTTTTTGTATTTGTGGCCACACCCAAAGTTGATTGGGTGATCACATGGTCTTCTCTCTCACAGTAACACCCTCACTCTCTCTCTACTCTGATTTTTTTTTACATTTTAAATAAATCACCATGATTTACAAAGTATTTCACAGCCAAGGTTTAGACATACAACATGTTAGCACCAATCTCACCACCAGTGTCAACTTTCTTTCACCAGAGTTATCAAGTCCCCACCATGATTCACGCACACCCAACCTGCCATCTTTTTTTTTTTTTTTGGTTTTTGGGCCACACCCGGTGACTTCTGGCTATTCACTCAGAAGTTGCTCCTGGCAGGCACGGGGAACCATATGGGGAACCGGGGGATCGAACCGCGGTCCGTCCTAGGTTAGCGCAGGCAAGACAGGCACCTTACCTCCAGCGCCACCGCCTGAGTGTGGCTGTTAAAGGTGAAGTCCCATGATTTCAATGTTGTGACTCTTTGGTTTGGATATTTAGTTCTGTCCTTTCTTAACACCACAAATTCACTTGAATACACTTGACCCTGCTTCTTTATTTCTAACCTGTATTACTCCTCCTCCCATTCACTATCTCATTATTTATCCTCACTCTGTGGCCAAGAGTGTTTTAGACAACTCCAATTTAAACCATTGCATTCCGTCATGCAGTTATGCTAAGTACCACATATAAGTTATATCATTCTGTATTTATCCTTCTTCTAGTTTACTTCACTTAAAATATCTTCCAGTTCCATTCATGTAGCAGCAAATTGCATAGCTGCATCATCCCTTATAGCTGTGTAATACTCCATTGTGTATATATACCATATCTTCATAATACAATCATCTATCATTGTATATCCAGGTTGATTCCAAATCCTTTTTTTATTCCAAATCTTAACTAGCGTGCTGATTTCAGCAACAAATAAGCATGTGCATATGTACATTTGAATGAATGTTTTTCATCCTAGGAAGATATCCAAAAGTAGTCTTTCTGATTATTATGCTCCCCTTGACCCAAAGCTAGTCTAGTTAATATTTATTTCTTATTATTCTTTGAGGTTCCTTTATCTCTTAAGCTAACTGCCATTTGTTTTGCCTTTACTATTTATCTTTCTTCCTAAAATAGTTTCCCTTCGATCTACTTGACAGGCATTTTAAAACTCTGAGAATTTTGCAGATTTATTGATGCAGGCTAGAAGAGAAGTGGTAACCATCAAGCTACAAGGAGACTGAGGAATCCACATTTGTACAAGAATAGGCAGAGTACTTGAAAATGCAAAAATATGCAAAAATATGAAAACCTTTTTAATTTATTGACTGCAAATATTCTTTTGGAGTTAGAAAACATTCCAGCTAGGATTTCCATTGTGCTAGAGGTACTATGATACTCTTAGAGCTTTTGAAAAGGTTGGAACAGTAGGTAGGCTTTTTTAATTTTAAGTTTCCAAGAAACAGCCAATAGTCAAACTAACTAAAGAGAGAGTGAGTTTCATCAGTTCCTTGTAAATTCACTTATAGCGTCACCTCCCCCAGATTTTTTTCTATACACATTACTCTATCCTTGTCTGGATTGCTATGACTGAAAAGCAAATTTGGAGCTATGGAAACCCTTACTAAGTAAGACAAACCCTACCTTGAACTTTATTATTTTTTATTTTTGTTTTGGGGGACATATCTGGCAGTGCTCTGGGATTAGTCCTGGCTCTGTACTAAAAAATAATTCTAGGTAAACCCAGGGGACTATGTGGAATCTTAGAGATTGAATCTGGGTTGAGTATGTGCAAGTGCTCTATGCACTACAATATTTTTTCCTGTCCTCTTGCACTTTATTCTTAACTTCTATAGGGTAAATTTTGAAGAGGAACCTATGATCCACCAAAGAAACATTAGGATTTCTGTAGCAGTAAACTAGACTAGAAAGTTTCCCAATTTCATAGATTTAAGTTCTGCAGACTAGAGATATGATAGAAATTTCCACCAGAGTCGAAAATTCTTAACTGCAGAGCCAATATTTAAATTCAACTCTCCTGAATACCAAGATTCTTTCCATCTCATCACACTGCCTCCTGTATTTGGGTAAATCTAAATGATCTAATCCTATATCTATAGGATTATATAAATATATATATATAATCTTATAGAGACAGGAGTAAGTATATTTGAGAAATATAAATATATTAAATATATTAAATATATTTGAGAAAACCCTGGGGATTTTTGAGGTGGTCAGGGGCTACTTACTCCTGTCTCTGCTTAGGAGTCACTTCCAGAAGTTCTTAGATAGCGATGCAATGCCAGAAATTGAACTCTGGTCTATTACATATAATTTGTTGAGTTCTGTCTTAAATTTCTAGCCTGGGAGGTTTTCTAAATCTCCCAAAAGGTCATGGTTACGTAGTCTTTATTGGATAGCAATTTCAAGTAAATATTTGCTCTTTCATATTGCTTCTTCATCTCTTTGTTCTTCTCCTTACTTTAAATTGATGACTTATTTCATATTTATTGAGATAAATGGGATCTAAGATGACATACTTAATCTTATAGTGAGAAAAATGGGACCTCTGATATCTCTTGGGTTTGGGGTTTTCTTGTTTATCTCTTCAGGCATATATCTGCACTGCAGTGTCCTTAAACTGGTTGTCGCTATATTTAGTTCATCTCATTTGGACATTGGGGATGGTTTCCTGATCCCTGAAGTCCATTTGTTACTATCTCAAAGTTCCTTACTACAACTAACTCTTTGGGTTAACCCCGTGCTTCATTAGACCTTGTTGGTTTGAAACACCTGAAAATTCCTAAATCACTTGTAGGACATGGAGAGTCAAACTCATTTATCTAGTCATATCTGTGCATCATTTCTGGGCTAGACTAACACTATATTCTGGAGTAAAGACTACTTTATTTTTAGCTTTGCCTTGATTTAAAGTCTCCCAACTCAAGGGTATGTGCCTTGGAGCTCATATAGCTCATAATACTTTCCATGCATCAGCCTCTTTCTTTACCCAGAAGCCACTTGGGAAAAGTGGAAAGACTCATACCCCCGAAGTTTCTTTTAAAGTAGAGACTTCCTCACTGTCAGAATCTAGGACTTTTTCTAGGACACCGCGGCTAATGACAGTCTTGTTAGTGAAGGGAAATACTACTAGATATTATAGAAGGAAAACCACCATCTTTATTGGCCAGTCATTGCTTTCCATCCAGAATATAGAGGTAATGAAGAATCCAAGATTAAGAAGGAAGAAAAAACACTGCTTTGTTGTGTCTATCACAAAGTAGATTAGATCTGGTTGAACAGGAGAGAGGGCTTAGAGAGTGATTAGTCAATACCCTGCCTCTCTCTCTGGCAGCCTCATAAAGTAAGTCCAGCACATACAAGGACTCCACAGAACACAGTTGGAAAAACCAAGAACTACCTGATTGTAGGAAGTTCTTCCTCTCTGGATTGGATTCCTCAATTGCCAACTGAAAAGTAGAATCAAAGATTCTAAAATCTTATCAGACATCCTGATTAATCAAGTTTATTTAATGTAGAAACCCACAACCTCAATTTGCTTAGCATTAAAGATCTACTAAGCCAAACTGTTTCTTTTCTGATAATTTAGGTTGCTAAAAGTGTTTAGTGTCTCTGGGTCATCAATAGTACATTTCTTATATCCTGAAGCTGTACCAAAATGTGAATTTGTAGGACTTTCCAAATTATTTAATGCCAAAAAAATCAACAGCAATAACCTTCTGTGTGCACTGCCCTGAAACTTCCTTTTAAAGAAAGAGGTGGGCCAGATTTGTTTTTAAATCTATGTATCACACAAAATTCATCTTTCTATCCTGAGTACTGTTTATAATTAACATACCTATAATAACAAAATTACTATAAAATGAACTTTATCTCTAAGAAAATGATACTTAGAATTGTCTTTGATTTGAAAACTTGACAAGTAAAGTCTTCAATATTAGATATATTTTTCTTTTGAGATTTTATTGGGCTAAGGCCAATTGGAGCTTTCTTCTTGATTAGAATGTGTCTGTGGACTCTTGTAGGAAACAAATCAAGACCTTTTTCTTTGCAGCAAAAGTCCCGTTTTTTTCCCAATCTGTAAAGGTCAGTCCTTGTTGAAATAATGGTGTGCTCTTAACTACAGTGTGATAGCAGCTCCCCCATGAGGTCTCATTCAGAACTGAGAGATTAAAAAAATAATTTTAAAAAAGAATATTTTTCTGCATAAGATATCACTTTAAATTTGCCCCTTGAATCTTGGAATAGGTGTGAGATTTGGGGGGGAAAAGAATAGGAGCTTGGATATAAAACTTGCTTGAAATATATCCTGTTTTAATACATGGAATTCTCTGGTTGAAAATCAAGCTTCATTATCCTGAAATATAATTCACTTATATATTTAAAATCCTTAAATGTAGATGGTCCACTAACGTTGTTTGTGATTGATAATGGTAGTTAGCAAGGAAGGGAAGTGGGTGAGCAAATAGATGAGAAATAGATAAGACTAGGCGAAAGGAAAGATGCTTTATCAGAGTTGAATGAGTAGGGAAAAAAGGGAAGAAGCAGTGAAGAAAAGGTGGAAGAGGAAAAGGAGGGAGAACATAAGAGTAAGAGAGAAGAGGGGAGAAGAGGGAGGAAAACTTAAGGGAGTGGAAAGGAAGCAAGAAAATAGTAACAGAGTAAAGGTGGAGGGAGGTGAGGGGAGTCCGAGAAAAGAGTGAAAGATATGGGAGAAGACCTGAGGAGAAAAGGGAGAAGGCCTGAAGAGAGAAAGAAGGCAGAGGAAAGATTTTTCCAGCCACTCAGCTTCAGTCTCTGAAACTTCCTCTTTTCCATGTCAGCCTTGGTCTTGAGAAAAATCTTTCAAGAGGTCAAATTGCTAATACAGAAACCAATGGACTTGTGGTAGATGGGATAAAAGCTCTCTGCTGTGTGACCAGTGCATATGGCCTCGGTTCTACTGAGACAGCAAGAAACAAGTCCAGCCTTCTGAAGCTGCTTCCACACTGGGGAAAGCACAGAGGGCCTGGCCAGGTTGCTGGGTTTGTTTAGTTTTTTAGTTTTGTGGCTTCTGGCTCTGCACTCAGAAATCGCTCTTGACTCAGGGGACCATATGGGATCCCTAGAATCGAACCTGTGTCCATCCTGGTTCAGCTGCGTGCAGGGCAAACTCCCTACCACTGTGTTACTACTCCAGTCCCTGGTTGCTGGGTTTTGTCTTGAGGCTGGCATAAGAACTGGAGAAGGAATTGCCCCAACCCACTCTCAGCACACCTTGGGAGCAGGACATAATTCTGCAAGACATCATGCTGGCCTCCATGGCCAGGGCTTTCTGGGACCACTCCAGCAAATTCTTGCTGCTTAGTGCTATGTCTTCTCCCAGTTGCATTCAGGCCCCACCTTTTTTGTTATGGCAACATAACATTAGCTGGGCAGGCTTCCAGTGGGTCAGTCTGGTTGAAGGCAGAGAATGTTCCAGTTTCCAGTATAGATAGATGGGGACCTTGGAGATATCCTGTCTTCTTCTCTGGACTGTTCCAGTTGTAACCATCTTGGGGCATACTAGCAGGTCCTATGAAGACTCATTTTCTGGCCAGATTGCATTCATGATCTTCATCAGATGGAGTCACACACATCCCTAGCCCCTAGTGGAAGATATATCATGGTTGACTTACCTGGACTGAGTTAAACCAGATGAGAAGGAAATCTTGTGTTTTATTGTGACCTTGTTGCAAACCCTGGCCTAGTTTTCACAGTTCCTTGCCTATCACACAATCCTGGTTTAACCAACCAATACTCTGCCCCTCTTTCTGGATCTTTCAAAGATCATCTACAGACCCAAGAGGATTCACCTGTAGGCCAAGTTCAGAATTAGTTTAGGCACTGAAATCTGAAGAATTCATTCTCATATTGCTTCTTCCTGTATCTAAGCCTTGCTAAAGTAGCATCTTGAGGAGTATCTTTCTTGAATTAAACAGACTAGCATGTGGGCACCAAGAAACCAGACAAGTCTCCAAGGCATTGCCATTTAGGAAGAAGCTTAATATGTCAAGATTATTATGGAAGTAGATTTGCCAAGCAGAAGGACAGATCATATTTCATTTCAACAGTCTGTTAGTGTGATTTATAAATTTAAAATATTTAGACAAAGTGATATGTGGGTCTCCACTTATACTCAAAATTCCCAGACTAAAAATGTTAGAAGGTTGCCCTCCAATGCAGAGCATAGGAGACATTCCAAAAATGTTGTGATTTTACTTATAGATACTATCTGCATTAAAAATAAAAATGTCTTCAATATTTTGATATAGGAAATATATCTTCGGATTTGAGACATCTCTAGGGGCTCTATCATGGGCTGAACATTTGGCTTACTTTGTTACTTAATTTTAATAAAAATGCACTTTTTACTAGAAATTAATTCTAGAGCCATGAATTACAAAGTGACTGATAAAAGAGTCTTAGGCCTACAATATTCCAACACCAATCCTACCACTGATGCCACCAGAGTTCCCATACTCTCTTCCTCTCCCCTCCCCAACCTCTCTACCTGCTACCTTGATACATTTAGTAAAATAAACAGAATCAACATAGATTTCCAACAACATATTAATGGATTATGAAAATATAGTGTATATATAAAATGGATGCTATGCAACTGCACAGAAAAATAATGTAGTTTGCTGTAATGTTCATGGAATTGGAAGATATCATGTTGAGTGAAGTAAACCAAAGGAAGGACAATCTCACTGATCTGTGGTACATAGAATAACTAAATAAGAAATGTAATGCAGTAAAGATATCCCCTTGTTCTCAAAGTATAGTAAGAATGATAAATAAGGGGAAAATCAAGAAGAGTGAAGAATGTAATGGGGGAATAGGGGTCAGGGACTCAGATATACCAGTGATTTAAAATAGAAGTATTGCTATATATTCAAAGCAGAGACTTGACAGCACTGTTACCATGGAGCCTAAACTACAATAACTGAACTTTGAAACTATTAGACACCTTCAAAGAAATATTTACTAAATGGAATTATTTGTCCTAACACATATTCCACATGGAGAAAAATTCACCTCATTCACATACCACTGAATATTATTTTCCAATATATTCTGAGCTGTGTAGTTTTGTCATTTCTTCTCTACTCCTCTTGCTTAGTATTACCTGGTTTGAACAGACAGTGGTAATGGTCTACTTTTCAGGCATGAATTTATGTTTAAGGCACGAATTTATTTCCTGATCAACACTACAGTGGAGGTGACTAGTTAAGTGTAATGTTGATCAACTTCTAGAATCTAACTGACCTAATCTAAAATGGTTCCAAGTGTAAGGCTAGCAGCTTTCAGATCAGGTACACATTTATTACTGGATTCTGTTATTTCTGGGTTCCAGGGGAACACTTCTATAAGTTTTCTTTTTATCCTTTCCACTCTTTTGATATGCCTAAAATTTCAAAACATGTCATTCAAGGCAAGAACCAAGTTACTGACATGACTGGATTTATGTCTGCATTTGGTGGAAGAAAATTTCCAAGGAAATGTCAGGAATTGTTGGGCTGTTTGGTTGGCGACTAGTTCAGAAGCAGATTTCACAACAGAGTTGATATTTCAGGTTTCATTCACCCTTCAGTATTTGACAGAACAACTCCCAGTAAATACTGTAGCCATCACCACTAGGCCTTGTCCCTTAATGAATTTTCTAGTGAGATGATCTGAGATTTCATTCTTCATTCTTTTTTTGTATCCTGCAGTGTTCAGGGGTTACTCCTGGAGGGGTTCCAGGGATCATATGGGGTGCCAAGAACTGAAATGGGATCAGAAGCAAATAATGCTAGCCTATTACCAGCTGTACTATTCCTCCAGTCTAATCCTGTTTTCTTGCACATGCAAACACACAAGCACACATTCAATCATACAAGTAAAGTGTACAGAAGTAGGAAATGTGTGCATGGTGGATAGAGGTGGCCAGGCATCATTCATCTAAGGCCATCACATAATTTGTACTCTTGAGTATTCTTTCATGTCCAAATTGCTATCTATATGAGTTGAGCCTGGAGGAAAAGCCAACGATAGAGAAAGAAAAAACGTGTTCCAGAGTTTAACTTCATGAATTCTGAGCAACTGAGAGCCTGACAACAAGTGGCCAGTCAACACTGTTGGTAAGTATATTTCATTAAAATTAAGTTGTTAATTATAATTATAGCTTATCACAAGTTGAAAGTTTTAACCAATGGCATAAAAGATAGAAATTCAATATTATTGTGAGACTGTCGTTATTCTAAGTGTGTGTTCATGTGCTTGTGTAATATTTGATAGGCTTATCCCACATGTAGCGATTATGTAGTCAATTTACCCATTAAAAAGAAATTTGGTGATTTAAATGTTAAAATACAGTAGTTAAAACCATAGTTTATTCAAGAACAAATAATGGAGTAGAAAAGACTGACTTTAGGAATCAAATAATAATAGGGTTAAGGTACCTGCCTCACTGGCTGCCAACCCTGGTTTGATCCTGAACATCACATGGTCTCCCACAACCACTGCCCAGAGTGTTGACCAAGCACAGTTCTGGGAATAGCCACTAAGCATGAACAAGGATGGTTCAACCATCACCCTAAACATCCTGCTGACTTCAGAGGAAGAGAGAGAGCACTAAACAGGCTGAGCATATGCTCTGAATGCTGGGTACCCACATCTAGTGATGCCCATATCATTGGATTCCCAGAGCACGTCCATAAGTAATTGCTGAGCACAGCGCTAGAGTAGTCCCCAACACTGCTAGGCATGGCTCTCCAAACCAAGCAAACCAAAGAATACTGACTTTGAGGCAAACAGATCCGGGCTGAAATTATATAATTATATATAATATATAATTATATAATATATATACATATATCATCTACTGTCGCATCAGGCATCTCACTTAACCAGATCTCACTTATCTTTACTCATCTACTACTGCAATGATAGCAAATTTGTACAACCATTATGAGGAGAGCTTGTAGCAAATGTTCTGTCCCAAAAGCACTCAATAAACAGTAATTAGAGTCCAGACTGAAGCAAGAATCACAAAGACACTGATCACCAGAAAGAAAAAGGTGTAAAGACTTGAGTCAAGAAGAACATATGTAAAGACTTGTATCTAGACATAAACTGCAGCTTTGCAGGATCCAGGAAGATCTTGTCAGTACAGAAAACAGCCCTAAATTAGAGTAGACCCACCTCGCTGACTATCCAAGACACAGGTGACAAGGTCCCCAACTTTCCATGAACACTTCCCTTCTATATTTCAGTGAAGCTTAGAGTATGAAGATGGTGTTTTTGAGATAAACTGTGTTCTGAGCTAGGAGTAGAGTGAGACTGAGCAAGAGTGAGGGAAGTGGGGGTCTCCATAGTTGAATGCTTCTCCCTACCTTACCTCAGACACGTGTGTAATCCATCCTGTTCTCATCACCTGATAGCGAGCAGACAACAGATTTTTTGGAAGTCAGTTTGCATTGGTAAAACTATCCAGTGGAATTGACAAAACAGGTTCCTCCTGAAACCATAAATCTCTGAAAGGTCTCAAGAGAACAGTCAGGTTTATGCTCCACTGGAAAAAACATGTATAGCTTCCTGACTGTAACTGTGCTTTTGTAAAGACAAAAGCACTCATATCTGTCTAGAGTGTCTGGCTATTGATGAAGAGATAGAATTCTAACTGGCTGGTAGAAAACAAATTAAGTCCATAAGTTCATTATCTGCTCTCATTTTCCCTCCTCCTCACCTCTGTCACCCTCTTTTCCTCCCTCCCTGGCTCTCTCACACACACTCTCTTCCTGCGTACCTTAGCAAAGACCAGTTAGATCACCTCTTGTAACATAAAATCGCTTGCATGTTGTCAACGTCTAAAAGCAGCTCTCCAGTATCAACGTTTTCATTCTTAAAGTCTGAAATATGAGATGACAAGATTGGAAATACAGTTGTTTTCTAAATGGGGAACGGTATTATTTGGACACACAGTTGCAGTATCTAAATCAAATGTTACATGATTTCAACTAGTGTATCTCAAGAAACGAGGCAGCTAGTATTTCCATGAACCCCTCTCTACTTATGGGGAAATCGATACATTCTGTGACAACCAATGGCCAATACATATGATCATAAATTCTTCACAATATTACAAAATTGTGAATGTTTTACAATCAAAAATGCAGCATTCAACACTGAAAACATTTATTAACACTTGAAACAAATCAATTCACAAACTTTCTTTGAACAGTAATTTTCCAGTTACCAAAAATATCTGAGTTTTGTGAACAGATGGCCTATTCCAAGGGATTAAATGAAATGGTATCATATAATTTCTCTGGATTACATTGCCCTTAGAATGTGCTGTCTTGAACCCAGGCCATTCTATAGAATCTAGGAAGTTATCTACCAATCATTTACTCTTATTATATATTAGGTATATTTAGTGAATGCACACGTATACTAAATACTGGGAGCCACTAATGAGTGGATCACCTTATCTTCTCCTCTTTTGTCAATTGACTCCACATCTTTACTGAACTACTGTTAATTTAGGGTCTCAATCTCCAAATCCAGGACACTGGTGAGGCATGAGCCTGGAAGCAAATTTTGATGCAGGAAATAAGCCACACACACTAAAGAGAGTGTGTTCAGGGTTCAGGAGTTCCAACATGTAAACCTTCCACTCCTAAAAAGCAGGGAGCTCAGTGGAGAAGTCCAGAAATTCAAGAGATCCAGGACATTTATTAGGAAGAATAAGGCCACACCCAGATGTAAAGATTAAGTGGCTAAAAACCAATCCAATGTACTACATTCAAAGAAGTTTACAACCAATAAGTAACAAGGGTATACTGAGTGGGAGTGACATCCGGTTATCCCACAAACAAGCACATAGATCTTTACTTCTCTGCTCACTTGTACATCTCAAAATATATGTTCATATTTGTCTCTATTTCATCACTTTACATTCACCCCAACACTTCTTATATGCACAGATACCTACCAATCTACTCAAGTTCTTCTTCATTTAGTCAACAATAATTTCCTAACTTCCAATTTCAACTGGTTTGATCTTGGAACTGCATTGATGCTGTTTATAGCATTATTTAGAATGCATTATTTAGAACTTTAAACTCATTCAATAACATTCACCTCTCCCCTATCTTCCTTTTTCTTGATCTGCTCTTTAGTTGCTGAAAGAACTCAGGGTTCATTTCTCAGTCAATAGATTTTCTCACTTTATAAATATTTCTAGTATGATCTCACCCCCTCTTTGAATTTTACTTCCAGGTCAGACAGACCTTTCCTAGCTTCAAGTTCCCAAATCCAACAGTATATTGGGACTGTCTACATAGATAACTCACAGACACATCTAGTACAATATTTGAATCTTCCTCCCTATAAGTTTCTCTTTTAGGTATTCACAGGTCCATAAATGACACTATTTTTCCTTTCCTTTCCTTTTTTTGGTGGTTGTTGTTGTTTTGGGGCCACACCCGGTGATGCTCAGGAGTTACTCCTGGCTATATGCTCATAAATCGCTTCTGGCTTGAGGGACACATGGGACACTTGAGGATCGAACTGCAGTCCCTCCTAGGTTAGCACAGGCAAGGCAGACACCTTACCGTTTGCACCACCACTCCGGCCTCTCATGAATGACACTATTAATGGACCAGTTAATTTACCTAGAAACTTTCACTTTGCCCTAGAACTTTCCCTTCACTAATGTCCATATTTAATAAATCAAATATTATTGATATCAACTTCCAAATGTTTGTAGATTTTGAAAACTCTTGTGGCCGGAGAGATAGCATGGAGGTAAAGCATTTGCCTTTCATGCAGAAGGCCATCGGTTCAAATACCGGCATCCCATATGGTCCCCCGTGCCTGCCAGGAGCAATTGCTGAGCATGGAGCCAGGAGTAACCCCTGAGTGCTGCCAGGTGTGACACGGCCTCAAAAAAAACACACACACAAAAGAAAATTCTTCATTTGTGGTACCACTGCTTTTTATCTGCCTTCACTTTTGCTTTTCTAGACTGCTATAAACATCCTGTCAGTGTATTCCAGACAAAGGTCACCAGAACAATAAATATATATAGCTTATATATATTTGAAGATATTTGGTTTATTATGTATTGCAAGAAGGAAAAATATACAGTGTAGAACCACAAGAGATATCATAAAGTGCAGTACAGAATTTGGGTTTGTTTGGTTTAAGAATGCAGTGCAAAACTCTGGAGTAGATGCTGTCAGAAAATCAGAGCATTTTTATGATTGGGTATTTCAATAATTAATCTATGTGGAAGACAGACTAGAAAATAAATGAAGTTGTAAGTGATCAAGAAGTATCAACCACTCATTTTAGCAGAAATGGAAGAATCTTTGTTCT
>PVKC010026025.1:0-16309 GCA_004027635.1 Crocidura indochinensis | reverse complement strand
CTCTTTCCCTCCACGACGCTCTTTCGATCTCTTTCTTTCTTTCTTTCTTTCTTTCTTTCTTTCTTTCTTTCTTTCTTTCTTTCTTTCTCTCTCTCTCTCCCCAAAACTGGCTGTGCTTAGTGCTTACTCTGGCTCTGTGCTCAGGGATCACTCCTAGTAGTGCTCAAAGGACCAACCATATGTGCTGCTGGGGATTGAGCCCAAGTTGACAGAGTGCAAGGCAAGAACTTAACCCACTGTACTAGCTCTCCAGCCCTGATTTCTTCCCTTGTCCATTCTTTTGTGCTTTTTAGGTCACACGCTGTGATGCTCAGGGCGTACTCCTGGCTATGCTCTCAGAAATTGCTCCTGGCTTGGGGGACACTATGGGATGCTGGGGGATTGTACCAAGGTCTACCCTACCTCTGTGCTATTGCTTCGGCCACTCTTTGTTCATTTTAAAGGCATTTTCTACTTTGGCTGAAAACTACGGAGAAACAGATATGGAGTAACAGAAATAAGATATGGGACAGTTTTCAGATTAGAGTCTATGATCTGTGATTTTGATTCTGAGAAATTTCATGAAACTTTAGGAACTTCTGGCAAGGAGGATGGTTAATCTTATCAGTCACCAACCATTTCTTATTTTGTCCTTATCAAAATAGTTGTTTTTTTTTTTTTTTTGCGCACTTACTTGCCTTGCCGTTACTTTGAAACCAATCTGAGGGCCAAGTTATGATCTGTTTTGTCCTTGACAACTGCCTGCAGTCTTGTAGCAAGCTTCTGTGCAATTTAGACTCTGAGGAAATGGTTCTTTTTTCGAGTTGCTTTTACATAGAATAAATTATCTATATCACTAAATGCCCACTTACCAATACATAAGCCTAGTGGGATGCTGTGTATCCTTCCTTTAGTTCTAGTAGGATACTTCTCTCCAAGCAAGAGACTTTCTGGTCTGACAGCTAGCAATTTGTTCCACCCATCAGTGCATGCTCATTGTACAAAAACTTGAGAACTGCAGACAAATACCAAGATGAAAATTAAACTGAGCCATGACCCCATAATCTGCATGCTGGTACAGTTGTTCTAGCCTTTTAACTATGTATACACAGTGTTACTACACAGAGGATAGGCTGGGGCGTTTCCTAGAAATCAACAATACTTTTGAAGTTGTTGCTTATATATAGATAAACAGGAGTAACCCAATTGTTTGGGTAGGAGGGTAGCTTTGAAGATCAAATATGTCTGAGTTCAAGTCCCAGATCAGTACTTATTGTCACTTACCTTGGGAAAGTGGTTTTCTTGTCCAAGCTTTCCCATTTGAAGAATGAGACAAATGCTATTCACATCCCAGGGATATTGGTAGGAATAAAAAGATCTGATACCTAGTACTGCTAGTAAAGTGCTCGATAAATGGAATGCTTGGAAGGAAAAAAGAAAAAGAAGGTGGTGGAGAGCACATCACACATTGTACCTACCATTGAAATTCTGGGAAAGATCTTCTCTTTTAAATGCATTTTATAAGCCACAAAATCCATATTTTAGCTTGTCCTTACACAACAAGATATGTCATAAGGAAATAATTGTAGGACTTGGCAATCACTATGGTGCTCTAATTCAATGTCATCAGTGAATTCTAAAAATAAAAATAAAGATTATTTTAAGGGCCGAAGAGATAGCACACAATGGTAAGGCCTTGCACATGATCGACCAGAACTAAGTTCTATACCCAGCATCCCATATAGTCCCCTGAGCCTGCCAGGAGTGATTTCTGAGTGCAGGGCCAGGAGTAACCCCTGAGAGCTGCCAGGTGTGGCCCAAAAGACAAAAAAATTTTTTTTCAGACTATATTACAGGGGTCGGAGAGGTGGCGCTAGAGGTAAGGTGTCTGCCTTGCAAGCACTAGCATAGGACCGACCGCGGTTCAAACCCCCGGCATTCCATATGGTCCCCCCCCCCAAGCCAGGAGCGAATTCTGAGCTCATAGTCAGGAGTAACCCCTGAGCATCAAATGGGTGTGACCCAAAAACCAAAAAAATAAAAAAAGCAAACTATATTACAAAAATATCTTGGCTTTCAGATCAATGCTGAAGAAAATCTTCCCAATGATTTAGGTTTTGGGACATTCTTTCTTTCTTTATTTTTTGAGACATTCTTTTAAGGATAATTAGAATACTGGCAGGTGAAAACATGTATATAATCTTTTCTGGCCGTTATGGACATCTGGTCTACCAAGGGGAAGTGTAAATATTCTCTACGCTTGAAATGTTTTGGTTTTGCTTTATGGTTCTAAGAAAATTTCTATTGAATTGATGTCTAATGGACCTCTAAGTAATGATACTATTAAAGTGTTTCCAGATTTAAATGGGGCTAAAAAGAAAGTGCAATGAGTAAGGGTCTGTGTTTATGTGGCAGGAATATCATGATATGTAAGGAGAACAAAGAGTGTGAGAGGCACATTCTTTTCTAAGAACATATGATCCTTCACATTACACCCGTTCTTCACTAAAACTTAAAAGCCATCATCACATCAAGGAAATTCAGGAAGTAGGAAGTCAATATCATGTTGCTGGATGAACCCTAAAGAAATAATATGTAGTCATCAGATTACCCAGGTGGAGTAGTTGTTCTGTTTTACATAACAGAAGATGGCTAATTATTCTTTTCTTTGCAGCTCAAAGAGATAAATCCATTCCACAAACAGAATGGAGGCAGTAGGATGCCAGCTATCGGTGAGAGTAGAAATTACTGTTAAATAGTAAATGGGGAAGGAGAGTGGAGAAATTCAAAAGAAAAGTTTGTTGTGAATGGCAGTCTCATCAAGGGACAGCCCCTAAGTGGAGGCTGTGTAGAAACAATGAAAATCAGTGGTGTGTGGGTAATGCCATCTGTACTTTGTCAGAGATTGGACAAGGGGCACCAGGCCAGAGGATGAACACAGTCCTACCTGGACCTAGGGACAGCTATTGTGGATACAATTACAGGGGCTTAGGTAGCAAGAGAGTCAGTCATAGAACTTGCTTAAGCCTTCTGATTATATTTTACTTCCTGGATATCTTGGTTCAAGGGAGCTGACAAAGCATTGTTAATCAAAAGCCAGAGGTAGGAGCAGACATTCCTATGAGCTATGGTTCTTTGAATGTGAGCTCTGAGTTCATTCCTAGGGCCCATTTTTGTCCTTCCTTGGTTTCCTTGAGGTCCACATGAGCCAATTTCCTCAGAGCTCAGGTGAGCCAATCTCTTCCTCAGAGCTCAGGTCCTAACTGGCACTGACATAGGACTTTCCAAGGAGGTTTGTCCTTCATCAGTCTCCTTGAGGTTCAGATAAGCCAATGTCCTCAGACAGACCCCAGGTGAATCCATCTCTGACAGGTACTGACAGGTACTGACATAGGACTTTCCAAGGAGGCTTTTTTCTTCATCAGCCCTCTGGGTCCAAATGAGCCAATCTCAGAGTTCAACTAATATAAGAGCTCATCACTAAATGCAGGTTGCTTATCATATGTGACCAGACATTGGAGCTAACCATAAAAACAATTCAAAACTCAAAAGGGTGGCCTGGTTCCCAGCCGTCAGCTGGTGTGAATCTCAGGTCTGTCCTGTCATTTGCAGGAGGCCTTCTTTTTGATGGACTTGTTTTCTACCTGAAGTCTAGTGTACCCCATGGCCTCACCCCAATTTAGTCTTCTCTGGGCTCAAAGAAAGAGAAAATGTCTTTTCTTTGAGAATTTATTCTCAAGTTCAGGACCTCAGACAATTTTGATTACAACAGGCACAGAGAGGAGCTGAAAGGAGATTCTATAGCTCAGGTCAAATGTAGTTGTTTGTCAGGCTCAGTTCATGTTGCTATAATGAGGAGAAACCATGAGGAGGGCCCTTTCCTGAGTCTGCCAACCCCCCAAATTGCCATTTAATGAATCTCTGCAGACACGATAAAAATATGTGTCCTTTTCACTTTCAGTTCTTTGATTACATGCAAAGATGTTTTTTAAAAAATGTGAACATTACCTCTTTCGAATGAGATGAGTCATAATGAAAAACCTATTTCAAATGTCGCTAAGTCTCTATTTAGAGATGAGAAACAATTTCAGTTCACATGTCTTGTTATGAGACTGGCAAGAAGGGACAGAGAAGAACCAAAGAAATAGAAATGGGGAGAAGAGGCAAGAAAGGGATATGTGGGTGTTGTGGGGATGGAAGGAGTTTGCTCCAACCTTTATACCAGGAGACTGACTGAGTGTCCAATGGGTCCTATATCAGCAGTTTTCACACAGTGTGAAAATGCCTTTGTATTCTTAAAATTAAAGAGCCCCCAAACTTTATTCATGTATATGAAATCTCTCAGTATTTACTGCATTTTAAGTTAAAAACTAAAACCTTAAAATACTTAACAGAAGTAACTTTAAAAATGAAAAACAGCATTTTCTCCAAACAAATTACATTTCCATGAGAGGTTTTGTTTCTGCAGTTTTGCAGATCCCTCTACGCCCTGACCTGATTAAACATGGCCAACCCTTTACTTCTGCTTCCTCATTATCTGCTGTGATGCCTCATGCCAGAAGCTCCTGGGAAATTCCACTGTGCTTTGTGAGAGGAAGAGATGAGTGAAGACTGAGAACCCTAGGGTATGATTAGAAAACAATTTCATCTTGGGGCCAGAGAGATAGATATCACAGTGAATAGGATAATTGTCTGGGTTTGATTCCTGGCATTCCTTGTACAGAGCAAGTAGTAACCCCTGAGCATTGCTAGATGTGCCCACTCCTCCCCCAAAAAATCGCCAAAAGATTTTACTTTGTTGATGTCTTAGGGAGCTCCAGCAGGGGTGCTTGACACATACCCCCAATCCCCCAGATTGAGAACCACTGACCAACAACCTAGGCAGGAGAAATTAACTTAAACCACAACCCTACCCCCACAATTGGTGTCCAACAATGAGTGAAAGCATCAATGCCCTTTGACTCCAGGACACTTTTTGCTTAGAGGATCTATTTTAAAACAATATCCTGGGGCCGGAGAGATAACACAATGGTGGGTGTTTGCCTTGCACTCAGCCAATTCAGAACCCAGGTTCAAATTCTGGCATTCCATGTGGTCCTCTAAGCCTGATAGGAATGATTTCTAGTGCAGAGCCAGGAGTAACCTCTGAGCGCAACCAGGTGTAACCAAAATAAATAAATAAAACAATATCCCAAAGAAGGAAAAATGAAGCAAAATATTTACAAATAAGTATAATCATGCTGTCCAAGCCCCCTGGAGACTATATTGTCATTTTGTGGGGGCCTGACAGGTCTAGAGGTGAAGAGCAGCAAGTAACTCATATGAGTTGAAGCCCTGGGCTCCCTCCCTGGCAGTGTCATAGAATGATGCACTCATTTATATTTGCCTGGAAAGCCTAGAGCAGGGGTCCTCAAACTTTTTAAACAGGGGCCCAGTTCACTGTCCCTCAGACCATTGGAGGGCCAGACTATAATAAAAACAAAAATTGCGAACAAATTCCTATGCACACTGCATACATCTTATTTTGATGTGAAGAAACAAAACGGGAGCAAATACAATATGTGGCCCGTGGGCCGTAGTTTGAGGACCACTGGCCTAGAGTGACAGAGATCCCCAAGCACTTTACCCCCCAAGAGAAAGGAGTCAAGTTGTTATAGCAACTTACCTACTATATTGGAAGACCAGATGTCAGAGACTAAATTTCAGGGTTCTAAGTAAGGGGAAGTGAGTCAAGTCATTTTAGCAATGGGCAGGGTATGATGGGAAAATTGTGTGTGCAGGTACATATGCAAGAATGTGTATGTATATGTGTATGCGTGTGAGTGCATGCATTTGCCCACATCTTTATTTTCATGTTTGCTTGGTTTTTTTTTCAGTGATAAGGAAAAACCATACTTAGTGTTTTCAGGATGGAGCTCAGGGGTAGAATACATTCCTTGCATGTGAGAGGCCCTGGGTTGGAACCTCATAATACACACACACACACACACACGGCTCCCTTCTGAGAACTGTAGAACTGAACATCTACCATGGTGGGCTTATGGAGGTGAAGCTGTGCTTTTTTTTGTTTGTTTGTTTTTTGGGTCACACCCAGCAGTGCTCAGGGGTTCCTCCTGGCTCTACGCTCAGAAATCACTCCTGGCAGGCTCGGGGGATCATATGGGATGTTGGAATTTGAACCACTGTCCTTCTGCATGCAGGGCAAATGCCCTACCTCCACGCTATCTCTCTGGCCCCCTGAAGTTGCTCTTCTGTTTCGAGAAGGGAATGGGGATAATGTTGGTGCAAATGCAGAGCCAATGGCCACTGAAAGAAACCTGTCCAGGCAATCCATTATTGAAGGATCCCAGGAAGGCAGCTGGCTGACAGTCATTACTGGTAGATCTTGGTTATGGGGCCAGTTTAGGGGACCTTAAGCTGGGAAACTGCCTAGGCAGGGGCAGAGGCAGGCATGCATGCAGGAGATGAACAGAACATCTGGGTGCTGAGAGCAGAGGCATCAGTGCTGTCACAGTAATGTCATTCCCATCAACCTTACAGTGACTGAATCGAAGACATGACCCAAAGACTTACTGTGACCCTCAGTCTCCTTTTGAGTGTGGAAGACACTCAGTGTCAGTAGGAAAGGTTCTGGATGGTGTGAGGCAGCTCAGGGTGGGGTGGGTGGTGGGTGTTGTCTAGAGAGAACAAGTCAATCCCCAGTCCCTTTTGTTTCTCCAGTAGCTGTGGCTGCAAGAACTTTGTGACTGTCATCTTCTCCTGTTTCTGTCCCATGCTTCTAAGCTATGTTGCCATGTCTAAGATTTTCAGTCTGGAATGGCCAGGTCCCAATGTGACTCTCATCCTTCCACTGCCCAGTCACATATCAACACAGACTAAAGGCTAAGCTCAGTATGACAGTCCCGCAAGGTGGCAGCAGAATTAATCCAGGGGCACACACAGAAACTTCACTGGGGCTTCAGCTAGCTGCTCCAGGGTGTGGTTTAGCAGCTCATGGGTGCCTGTGGGTATGTGATGGGGAAAGGGGACCCTGAGTGTGGCCGTGGAAAGTTTCGTGCTATGAAGACAAACAGAGGAAGTTGCCCAGGCTCCGGAGTGTTTTGGGTCCTCCAAGCTTTGGCATGAACTCGTGTCTATTCTTATTTTTTGTGAGATATTCTAAAATCTGATGCGGCAAAGATGTTCTGTGGTTTCAGGGTATTTGAAAGAGACGTGGGAGAGTCTTAAAGCTTTAACCACACTGAGCACCCACCTTCCCTGGTCCCCATGAACCCAGGGAGTCCCCACAGTTATAGGGTGGGCAAGTCCTTATGTTTCTCTTGCTGTCGGTACAAAACTCACGCAGGTGCAGGTTGCTGATGGGATTTCTTCCTTCCCCAGCTGGTCCCTCTGCTCAGCTGCTACAAGTCAACTTCCTACACTTTGTTTCATGATCCCCTCGCCCTCCACCCCATTCTGACCTCCCTGTATCTCAGCACATACAGCAGGGCTCAATTCTTTGTCACTAACTCTTTTGGGGGGCCATATCCAGAAAAGGTCAAGGCCTATTCCATGATCTGGTCTGAGGGATCACTCTTGGCTAAATTTGTGGGGTGAGGGACTGGGTTGAATCTGGGTTTCTAACTTGCAAAGCACATGCTCAGCCCACTGACATATTTTCACTCACCCTCCCTCATCCTGCTACCTAAAAACAGTCTACCTCCTATGTCATTTCTCCAATCTAAGCCCCAATCTGATTCCCTGTTGTCTCCAAACCATCTTATCTAGGCTACTTTATTTCAAGCAGGACCCAGAGATGATCCAGTGACACTATTTTCACTCCCTTTTCTCCCTTCTTTTGCCTTCCTTTATGTCTTTGTCTTCCTAAAAAGACTATACTGTGCCCCTAGGGTTTCAGTCTTCATGCACAGAGACTTGGAACCCTCTCCATGCAACTGGCTACTGTCACTCTCTCTCTCTTATTTATTTATGATTTTGGGGTCACAGCCAGAGATGTTCTGGGGTTACTACTGGCTCTGCACTCAGGAATCATTATGGCAATCCTTGGGAGACCATATGGGATGCTGGGGACTAAATCTGTGTGCACCACATTCAAGGCAAGGGCCCTACCCACTATACACTGGTCTCTATTTTTAGAATTTTTATTATAACACTATGATTTACAAAGTCGTTCATAATATAGTTGTTTCAGGAATTCAATGCTCCAACACCAGTCACACCACCAGTGTGACCTTCCCTCCTCTAATGTCCTCAGTTTTTCACCCACCATCCAAGTCTGCCCTCTTAGCAGCAGAGAAAAATTTAGTTCTTATTGCATGTCACAACAAAAAAGAATGAAATTATTTATAAATGGAATTATCAAAAAGTGATCAATAAAGTCAATTTGTGATCATTATTAGGAGTACTCCATGGTGTCTGAGAATTTACTGAGCTTGTTGGTGCTAGTTGTGGCTTCTGTGTTACTGTTTTTGCTCATTTAGTTTGCTGGTCTTCTATGGAAAATTTCCACCAAATTTTCTGTGCCCCTACTGGGCTGAAAGTACCATGAGGCTTGGAAGTGTTATATGGCCCCACATATAGGCATGTGCTCCAAGAGCTCTGGAACTGGACTGACTTGGTGGCTTAGAAATTTGATAAGGAACAGTTGTGGAGCGGGGCTGTTTCTGTTGGAGGGTGTCGGATATGGTCGTGGGCAGCTGTGTTTTCAGGCAGGAAGGGAATTTGCCCATCTCCATTTTGAGAAGGCCCCAGAGTTCTCAACTAGAACCAGTCTACTTGGGATGATTCAGCAGCTCATATTTTTTTCAAGACTAGCTGTGGAACTGGGCCTTTTTTCTGCTGTAAGAGGTGGGTGTGGAAAGCGGCTATTGGTCTTCTGAAAGCAGAGGTGGGAGGATGGTATTACTTTCCCTTTTCTGGTTTTTGGGTCACACTTGACTGTGTCTAGGGCTTACTCCCAACTGTGCTCAGGGATTACCCCTAACGCTGTGCTCAGGGATCGCTCAGGCCCCCTATGTGGTACTGGGGATCAAACCCAGGTCAGCGAGGGGCTAGAGGTCTAGAGCGATTTCACAGTGGTAGGGCGCTTGCTGATCCCAGGCATTCCATATGGTCACTTAAGCCTGCTGGGAGCAATTTCTGAGCTTGAGCCAGGAGTAACCCCTGAGTACTACCGGGTGTGGCCCAAAATCCAAATAATAAAACCAAACAAACAAAAAAACCCAGGTCGGCTAAAGGTAAGGAAAGAAGCACCTTACCTGCAATGCGAGCTAGTTCTAGCCCATTCTGTCTTAAAATCTAGCCACCCAATCTTCCCATGGTCCTTGCTTCATCTGCAGACATCAGCTGCCCACCACTGCAATCTGCACAGATCTCTGAAGCCTCTTAGTCTTGGGCATTGGCTTTACTTTGCTTCTATCCCTGGTCTGTTATCACAAGGCCAACTTGAGTCCGGAGATGATGCCAGCCAGATTGTGCCACATAGTAACAATCCTCCCAGCTCCTGTTTGTTGGAGGAGGATATGGGTATCCCCTATAGTACCACAGAGCTAGATCCCTCCCTGTGCAGGTCTACAATTGAGTGTGAGGGTCTCTAGCATCCCCAGCAGGAGTCCAGAGCAGTGTGCCAGAATGTGGTCTTAAGTGGAGCATGAGCTGGCAATAGTTCAATTCTCACAGCTCCACTGTCGTCTCTATCTGCTCCCTCCCTCTGCTCCCCAGCTGGAGCCTTGGCATGTGCATCTTTCATGCTGAGTCATCCTCAGGGGCCTCACACCCCCAGATTCCTCCTTTGTATTATGTAGCAGCCTTATTGCTACAGGCCTTGCCTGCTGATTGCCTCACCTTGCTGACCTGTTCCAAGCTCCTCTCTGGGCCTCCCATCACCTTCAAAAGTGGAAGATTGTTGCTTTAATATAAAATAGAAAGTCTGATGTCCACGTGTCTGGGGGTGAAGCCTCCCTGGCCTGGCATGGACCCAGCACAATGCCTGTAGTTCCTTTGGCTGGTAAGTCTGAAGATTGGAGGGTAACAGCATAGAAATTATCACAAGCAGTCAAAGTTTCCTCGGAGTCAGCTAGCTTTATTTCATAGCCCTAACCACCATGTGCATTTCCTCACATGGCATTTATGCTAAGCCTTTTCTAAGCAGCCACTTCTCTGCTTCTTCTCTGGCTCTCTCTGCCTCCGACTCCCTTTCAGCTGCTCTCTAGGCTTCCTTGCTGAGATCCATAGCCCCTAGCAGCTCCTTTTTAATAATCTCCAAACCTCCTCTCCTCTCTTTGGCTCTCTCATTCTTCTACCCCTGCCCCAACTCCTCTACCTGTCCATTCCAGGTGTAGACTGTTCTGATCGTTCAGACGGGATAAACAGGAAGTTGGGAAGGGGATACCCACTGGAGATTGACCTAACCTCTGAATTTCCCACTTGTCCACCCACCCCATCTTTCTTCAGATCAGGTCAGTTTACACTCACTCCAGGGCTCATTACAGCTCCAACGGGTGGGTTCAAGGTTCAAACCCTCACCCCAGGAATGGCCTTTGATCCCCAAGTTTGGCTCAGGAGGCCTCTATAAACATTTTAAAATAGGAGTCAGAGAGATCATACAACCTGCATTTGACCTGGATTTGGTCCCCGGTACCCCATACTCCTGAGTCCCTCTAGGAATGATCCCTGAGCAGAGCCAATAGTCAACCCTAAATACAGGCCCAGGGTTTGCCCCCAGCCCAGCCCAAATAAAATATAAATCCAGAAGTACTAGGACCTCAGTTCTGTCTTTATTCTGAGATCTGATTTCTATTTTGAGGCCCTAATATTGGGAACAAGAGCTTCTTCCCTCCCTGGGATTGTCCTAATTGAGGTTGGGGGAGTCGAAGGAAGTGAAGGGCTAGCTCACTGGAACCTGGGAACTGAGCAAGTGTCAGTGTTGTGTCCTGGACCCTGATGGCTACTTGAACCCTCATATTCTGCCTGCCACCTCTATGCATGAACCAGAAATCACAACGGAGTGGGGACCTCGCTGGGAGAAGTTCCCCCCAGGGCAGTTCAGGTCATCAACCTGGTATCCTCAGGTGGAGGGGAACAACAGGGAGGGGAACAGTCATTCTCTGACTACCACATCCTGCCTGGGGATCCTTAATTATGGGGATGCAAGAGGCAGGCACAGAACCGCAATTATTCCTCCTGTCCAATTTTGCCACACTGTGCACACACATAGAAAAAAGTAAGTGTGCATATGTACACAGGCCTATGTCTGTGAGGACACCTCGGCCTAAGAGGACACCAGACCTATGTGGACATTCCAGCCTGAGGCATCAGAGGCCTGAGCAAGGAGCTCTGCCCCACTACCCCCAGGATCTTCAACCCTTTCCAGGGTGTAAGTAGAACTAGATTCTCCCAGGCTAGTCCACACCCACAAAACAGTGGCTTGGAGGAAACTGTGCCCGTCTCTTGGTGTCTGGTTCCTCTTTCCAGAGTCTGTGAGAAATCAGGGCTATGGAAGCAATGGGTACTGTAGGGAGCCAGGGGCATGGCACAGAAGATGAGGTCTGGCCTTGCATGTGGCCCACCCTGGTTGGATCCCAGGCACCACACATGGTTTGCTGAATACCACCAAGGGTTGCTCCTGAGCACAGAGCCAGGAATAGCCCCTGAGCACTGGCAGGTGTGCCCCATACCCACACCCTCTACAAAGGAAAAGAGAAGTGGGTCTTCCTGCCGGGCAGATGCTTCCTGACACAACAGAGATACAGCTGGCACCAGGTGCATTGCTGGAGCCTGGAGGCTTTATTTTCTCCCCCCAATATGGATCTTTCAGTTGCCCAAGAGGACAAAGCAGCCAGGTCTTGGGGTGCCATGGGGGTGCACACAGTTACTCCTGATGTCACAGAGTGTGTCTGGAGGTCAGAGTGTGGCCTCTCCAAGCCCAGATCTTCACTTGCTGCTTGAGATTCCTGGAAAATCTTGCATTTTTCTAAGCTGCCAGAATTAACTGGAAGAACAGGATATCATTTCTTCTCCCAATGCCAGTGTC
Organism: Crocidura indochinensis; assembly: GCA_004027635.1. NCBI lineage: Eukaryota > Metazoa > Chordata > Mammalia > Eulipotyphla > Soricidae > Crocidura > Crocidura indochinensis. The sequence goes on along the minus strand of PVKC010026025.1, from coordinate 4,299 downwards.
TGCAGGACCAGAGAAGCAGGTCTAACCTCGTCCTCAAGTGAAAACATAGGGCCAAAGTCTGTGTATCTTTCTTCTTTTTTAAATCCGATGTTTTTTAAGGTCATATAAACTGCATGTTAAAAGTCATTTTAGAGAAAAGCAGGACCATAGGCCAAGGTGCTTCTGAAGCTGGCTCAGACATCATCTGTAACAAAGGAGAACATTCATTGACCCTTTTCTCTACTTTAGGAGGAGTGAACAGTCTTTTGTAAGGAAAATCAGTCCCATAAAATCTATCCTGTCATTCAGGCATCTGATCAGGAGGAGGTCTGGACAATAAATCTTTCATGATGCTTTTATGCCCCAATTATTAGTACGAGAATGACTTGCCTGGAAACCATCTCCCTCTCTGGTCACTCGTATCTGTTTGATGTTTCTGACAGTGGAGTTGCATGATTTACAGACCTGGAGACATTAGGACAAGAATGTTTTGTTTTTGAACCACACCTGGCAATGCAGAGGGCTGGTAGTCTTGGGGTGGGGGCACATATGTGGTTCTAGAGAGTCAAGTGGGTCAGTGGGGTACAAGGCAAGCACCCTCATCCCTGTACTATCTCTCTGCCCCACAAGAAGTTTTCAGTTCCTTTTTTTATTATTATATTTTTATTAAGAAAACAGGTCATTCTGAATTGTCATTGTATGCTACATTTCCTGTTTCCGGTATATGAATACAGTCCAATTTAAGAGCAAGACCATCTCCTTCAAGGAAACCAAGCCAAAATTCTATTAAATTGTATGTTTGGTATGGGGTTAACAGTCAAGTATAGAAAGAACTCAAAACACTCAAAACCAAAACCAAAGCAAATAACCTAATTTAAAAAGCACAGGGAGACAATGTATTGGAGCATATCCATGCTGCAGCTCTGGATTTAATCCCCAGCACTGCATGGTCTTTCAAGTCCTGCTGTGAGTAACCCTCAAGCACTATACCCTGTGAGGCCCTCAAACATCACTGTAAGAAGATGCTCCAATAAAACAAAAGTTTTTCTTTCTCTAACAGGGAAGATGATGTCAGAGGAAAGTGCCTAAAGGGTAGAATATTCCAGTCTAGATAAACATGAGGGACGTAGCCATTATAGCTGTTGTGATGCAAAGGACTGTTAGGAGAATAAATCGCCCTTTTCTATCTGTAGAAGTTGGAAGCTAATAACTACAACTATTGCAATCATCGCCAGATTTGTATATCACATGCCATCACACATCCTTCCAGGGTTGAGATTAATTTCCCATATTGTCCCTTACTACTCAGGATAAAAAGAACCATTTGGTTATATAGGAAGAGTCTGAGCCATAATATCTATGTCTATCTAGACTTTTTTGTATGAGCTCATCATCTCTTTACAGTTGGCCTTGATGTGGACATAAGAGTATATTTTTACATCTGCTACTATAATTCCTGCTATTCTGACAGGAGTAAAAGTTTTCAGCTGATTAGCAGGCCTGTATGAGCAAAATATTAAATGGTCCCCACCTAAATTATGAGATTATTTATTTATTTATTTATTTTGGTTTTTGGGTCACATCCGGCAGTGCTCAGGGGTTACTCCTGGCTCTACACTCAGAAATTGCTCCCAGCAGGCTCGGGGGACCATATGGGATGCCGGGATTTGAACCACCATCCTTCTGCAAGCAAGGCAAACACTCTACCTCCATGCTATCTCTCCAGCCCTATGAGATTATTTTTAAATTTACTGTGAGAGGATTAATATGTATACTAGCTAATTCATCTCGACACATAAGTAGAGTCCATTTCTATGATGTTTTATAAATATGAGCCAATTCTGCTATTATTGCAGATGTACCCACTGATTCCCACTATTTACAGGACCTACACTAAAGCTCTATTTGAGCAAAATAATTTATTTCCCATTATGTGTGTAGGTGACGAAAATGTGTCATGATGCATGCCAACTGTTTCTCAATGGTACTGGGGGAAACTCGATGATCCATAAGTGTTAAAACAGTTCAAATATGTATTAAAAGTAATTAGTAAAATACAACAAGAAAAAATAAAATTAATGAGTAATTATATTTCAGTTACAAAAACTATTGAAACCCAACTACAAACATGTTTGTAATCATGGTGCTTAAAAAGATACTATTTAAAAAGAAAAAAAAATGGAGGCCGGAGCGATAGCACAGTAGGAGGGCATTTGCCTTGCATGCTGCTGATCCGGGACAGACCTGGTTTCAATCCCCAGCATCCCATATGGTCCCCCAAGCCTGCCACAAGTGATTTCTGAGCATAGAACCAGGAGTAACCCCTGAATGCCACTGGGTGTAGCCCCCCCCCCCATAAAATAAAAAGAGAAAGGAGAAAAATGTCCAAAAAATGTTAATGAGTGAGCTTAGGAAACTGAAGAAATAATAAAGGTCACTGAACAGCAAGCAGATGGGGCTGAGTATGGAGCCAGAGACCCACTTAGATCCCTTTACCGCCAAGCAGAGGAAGAACCATCCCTTTGTGGGTAACTGACCACTTAGGCCTCTAATCAAGTCTCTCAGTAAACAGCAATAACATGGCAACCTGGTGTCTTCCTAGTGGAGTGACACACGCTTCAGAAAATTTACTTGGAGTCACCATCTCAGACTCAACAGCGTTTATAAACAATGGAGATTTCACAAGCTGAATCTACCTCTGGTGCTCTGCTTCCCAGAGCAGATCCTCACCCATCCCTTCATGTGTGTCTGAGCCACTTCTGAGGCCTTCCCTACCAACCTCCATAGATATGTTTGGTCTCTCCCTCTCCTTCCCAGCTTCAGTTCTGGTCTCTTCTCATCTTTAAGGGTGTTTCCACCTTGGGCTGCTCCTCTTCAAGCTTCCTCTGTGACCTGTAGTTGGGTGATTTCTGTCCAAACCCTTCCCTCTTCCTCCTTCCTGCTCCCTGGGTGAGCCCAGCCTTTCTTGGTGAAGTCATTCTCCCCCTCCACTAGCACCCCATGAACAGTCTGTTTGCACTGATAGTTGCTTCTGAGGAGAGAAAAGAGCTTTCTTCACAGAGCAGCTTTACCTCATCCCAGACAGTCAAAGGAATCGTGTGTGTGTGTGTGTGTGTGTGTGTGTGTGTGTGTGTGTGTGTGTGTGTGTGTGTGTGAGAGAGAGAGAGAGAGAGAGAGAGAGAGAGAGAGAAGGGAGGTATCAGCCATGCTTCTTGCAAGGGACCCCTTGCAAAAGGCCCTGAAACCATGGGGTACAGATCCTCTTTCCAGCAGTGGCTTAGAGCCTGAAGCAGCTCCCAAATGGACACAGTGGGAATGGGGACAGATTTCAGGCCTGTGCCCTTGTTGCCAGGGTCTGGAGGAGTGGAATACTACTCACTGTGAAGATGGGGGCTTCCTGGGGGCATCAGAATTGCACCAGGCCATCCTCAAGCTGCCCCCCATAGCTCTCTGTGCGCAGGGGGTGCCTGGCTCTCCATGCTCAGGGGATGACTGCTTCAAACCGTTCACAGAGGTGCAGAGACTCGTGGGAAGCAGTGCTAGGCCCCTGGGCTGGGCTGTAGGTGGCCTGCAGTGAGGAGTGGGGCAGGAGGCCTTGATGAATGTGCCCTGAGGTCTGGAGGCCAGCGAAGGGCAAGGAGGAAGGTGGAGGGCAAAGGCAGAGCCCAGAGCAGTGCAGGGATGGTGGAGAAAAGGCCGCAGTAAGTGGGGGGTCGAGGTGCAGGCAGGGAGGGGGGCAGTAGGCCAGGACCGGGATCCAGGCAGTGGATAGGCCTTATGCATCCTAAAAGAGGCAGCTGGGTAGATGGGGAGCGCCGGAAGCTTAGCTGGGGAAGCAGGGCCTGTAGGAGTGAGGTCAGGGCAGGAGGACAGAGGAAGGCCCTGCAGAGGGCAGGGGGGCAGGATGAGTAAGGAGGAGGAAGAGGGAGCAAGGGAAAAAGAGGAGGGGGGTGGGGAAGAGGCAGGGGAGGAAGGTGGAGAGGAGGCAGGGGTGGGGGGTGGAGCAAGGTAACCATGCCCCCTCTTCTTCATCACTGCATCTGAATAGAGGCTGTGCAAGCAGGCCTGACCTTCCAGTAGCTGAGTTCCGTCTGCCTTGACCCCGTAACATGTGTCTTTGTGACCTCAGACACAGAGAGTTCCAGAATGAGCCAAGAACTGGAGTGTGGCTTTGCATCTTCTGTGGCCTCTTGAGAGCAGAGGGCCTGGCAGAAAGGGATGGGATCAGAAAACTGGGATGTGGGGTGTGGGGAAGGACAGGGATTGATATTCTGAAGCTAGAGGTCTGAGAGACAACTGGAAAAGGGCATGGAGAGGGGG
>PVKC010026024.1:0-16260 GCA_004027635.1 Crocidura indochinensis | reverse complement strand
TTTCCAGTATCTGGAAGAAAATTTTCTTTAGTAAAATACTTGATCTCTATCGTGGGGTGGGCAATCAGAGAAAGATCCTTTCTCACTTTTTTTATCTGTCAACATGAACAATAAACCAAATAATCCTGCAGATTCTATTGGCTATGACTTAATGCTTGCCTGACTAGAAGAACCCAGGATGGTTCTAGCTACAAGACTAGCTATAAGATATAAGTTGGGTTTGTCTTTGTGTTAGAGAAGATTGGCAACTGGGTTTCCTCTTACTAGGCACCGAGTTGAATTGCCTTTCTGAGTCTTGAGTATGTGTGTGGGGGCCGTCACCAGTGAATGCAAGGACAGGTTGAAGCATCATTTCTAGGCCAAGGCAGCTAAGAGCAGTCATGCATCATGAGCTCTCCTTTTTCCTTCCCCCGACAACCTTGAAGACTATGTGATGTGGGAAGCAGATTTCACAAGATAAAAGGAGCCTGGATTCCCAAGTTAGTTTTTGATGGAGAAGTGCCAAGGGAGCAATCAGAACAGAACATGTCTACACTGTGCTTTGCATGAGTGAAAAATACAACATATAAACCACTGATATTTGGGTTTGTCTTGTTATAGCAACTACTGCTAATTGTTTTGAGTAATTAATCATTCAGTTTCTATTTTTCTCTCTGAAGGAAACAGTATCACCTCTATGTGAGAAACGTAAGGTACACAGGTCTTCCTCCCAGTCACAACTGGTTTTGAAAATGGGCAGTTTCTGATGAAGACCATCAAAAAAAATTCAAGGCTCTTTTCTTTTGGACTTCAAGATATCATTATAATACTGGTGGAAGTTTCGGGTAAAATGGATAGGAGAGGGGCAGCAGCCTTGAGAAGTAAACCTAACACTTTCTTTTTCTCCTTCTCTGCCACCCTAAGAACAGCTGAGGGAAACCCAGGACTATTGATCTGCATGAACTTTGTTCTTTGCAAGAAAGAAAAGTCAGCCCTAGACCTTATCCATGTCATTTGGACCTGTTGCATATTTGTCTTATAAATAAGAAATAAACTTGAAGAGGAGATGAGCAAATAAATGAGCAAATAAAACTATTTTATTTGGAAGTTCTGAAGAAGAAAGAGAAGAGAGGGAGAAAATATTAAACTCAAGAGAGAATATGGACTTATCCTCAGTGGAGAGAATGCCCCAGTATATGTATCAGCATTCACATATGAAAGTACACATCTCAAGAACAGAAATGAAGGCAACATGTGTTAAGGCACTGAGCATATGTATCTAGGCACACACTTCCTTTGTTTTAAGTTGACTCCTTTGGGGTTTCTTCCAACCTGTACCATGTAGTGCTTTCTATGTAGATACGTGTATTTACTTGGTTAGACAGAAGGGGAAGAGTTGGAAGAAATTGGTGGTATTCTTTTCTACTTCTTTCCTTTGTTCATGCTGGAGCTTTTCTCAGAGGGAGCATGGAGTATAGTCTTCTCTGGGTCTGCTCTGATATCAGTTAAAGGACTTATCAAGACTTAGTCCTGTCTCCATAAATTGGGTCCTGACAGTAATACTTTTGCAGCTTAGGGCTAGTGATGGAATAACTTCTTCAAATTCCATCTCTTGGTTTTATTACAATCCCAAGAACTCATTGACAGAGGGCTCTCCTAACTTCTTGACTGTCTGTCTGACTGCTTTACCTAGAAAGCAGTATGCAGAACCTTACAACATGAGAAGAGTGGTGAGAGAGATACAGAGACAAGAGGCAGAGAGTGAGGTCAGAATGATCTCTGGGCACTGCTTACATCCATTCGTTTGGTTCCATTTGATGTGCTACAGGATATTTAAGCTGCCAAAGCCTATATATTCTCTCCCTCTTTTGATTCAGTTGAAGCTTCTTTGCTTTACTGTCACTAATAGAATATTGACTTATATATGCACTAAAGGTGAGAAAGGACTCAATGAAAACAAAATAAAAGTAGCTGTAGGTTCAATAGCATGTTCAACAACATGTGTTTTTTTTTTTTGCTGTCAATGCCCCACATAATCCAAGTCATCTATTTTTACTATGCAATTTCAGCCTGAATGAATGACGTAGAGGCAGTAGAGTCTAATGACTTAGAATGTATTAGAGGTCAGAATCATGGTGAAAGGGAGCTTCAACTTAGCTTAAGCACAGAGGCAGCTAGTAAAACTGTTTTAGAGTTACAGCATCGCCATTACATGTTGTGTTTTATATAACATTTGAAAATGTGATGTGTTGGAATTAATGATCATAATTCTCACACAGTGGGTATGTATCACAATACGAGATATACGAATAAGTACAAAAGCCATAAATTATTTGATGGGTTTCTTTGATAATCAGCAGTGGTCCAGCTTGAATTCTTTCTGAATGCTGAGTCTTAATTATCATTGCAGTAGTGATTGTACCATTATAGTTAGTTCTTGGTTTGGAAGCTCTAGTAATTGTGAGAGAAGATAAAATGGTCTTTGTAAGGCAGAAAATAATATGACCATTTCACCAAGCATTTTCAGTATTGTGTCTCCCTCTCCATTTTCAAATTTATAAAAATTTGTGTACTTCCTTACTCAGCCAAATTCAAAATGAATGAATCAAAAGCAATATTGCTTAATCTATGACTGAGAGCTCAACTCAAATTGGTTGAATTGCATGAGAGTAATAGTTCTATAAACAGAAGGCCAGACATACACTCAATATTGATCGAGAGAGTGAGATGAAGTCATTAGAAAGAATATCTCCCATTCTCCAGATTTTCTGCATAGACACCATCTTAATACAGCCTTTATACAGGTGAGTTCTTCTTCAACCACAGCCAGATAGGCTTTTACATCTAAATGATAAAGCTGGGGCCCGGGAGATAGCATGGAGGTAAGGCGTTTGCCTTTCATGCAAACGGTCATCGGTTCGAATTCCGGTGCCCCATATAGTCCCCCGTGCCTGCCAGGAGCAATTTCTGAGCATGGAGCCAGGAGTAACCCCTGAGCACTGCCAGGTGTGACCCAAAAACCAAAAAAAAAAATGATGAAGCTATACAAAGGAAGATAAGCATTTGGGAAAATAAGTCATATTTTATGTCATCAGGAACATGCGAATAAAATCTTTCAGATTCATTACAGTCTTTTGAGTGGTCAAAAGCCACAACATTGATAAACGATGGGGTTTTTTGGAGCTGAATAGAAACTTTCATTGTAAAATAGTACAGCCATTTGGGGAAATAATTTGGTGGTTTCTTATAAAAATAAGCCTACTTGGGCCAGAGTGATGGCACAGTGGGTAGGGTATTTGCCTTGTGTGAAGCTTATCTGGGTTCATTCCCTATTATCCCATATGGTAACCTAATTATCTCCAGGAGTGATTTCTGAGGGCAGAACCTAAAGTTACTCCTGAGCATCACCCCGTGAAGTCCAAAATAAACAAACAAACAAAAACAGAAACCAACCAATCAAGGAAACAAAAATGAAACATAGGGGCTGGAGAGATAGCATGGCGGTAGGGCATTTGCCTTGCATGCAGAAGGACGGTGGTTTGAATCCTGGCATCCCACATGGGCCCCCGAGCCTGCCAGGAGTGATTTCTGAGTGTAGAGCCAGGAGTAACCCTTGAGTGCTGCCGGGTGTGACCCCCCACCCCCAAATGAAGCATACTCTTCTCTGGTTAAATATTCTGTTATTTATTCTGTGAATTTTTAAAAAAAATTAGTGACCATTTCTGACAGTGCTCAGGCATAATTGCACCTACTAGTGGTGCTTGCTACCAAGTCCAAACTTGGCAGTGCTCTAAAGTCATGCAATGCCAGGACCAAATTTAAGACTGTACACATGCCAGGCATGTGCTTTATCACTAGAGCCACTTTCCTGGTCCCAAGAAGCCAATATGATAAAGTTTCATACTGCATAGTTCCACTTATATTGCAATGTTTAAAAGAGACAACTATAGGGCCAGAGTGGTGACACAGGCAGAAGGGCAGTTGTCTTGCACGCGCTGACCTAGGACGGATGGCGGTTCGATCTCCTGGTGTCCTATATGGTTCCCTAAGCCAGGAATGATTTCTGAGCGCATAGCCAGGGGTAACCCTGAGCATCACCTGGTGTGGCCCAAAAACCAAAACCAAAAATAAAAAAAGAGACAATGAAAAGAACAGAGGTTACTAGAGAACAGAGGGAGGGAAAAGTGAATCAAATGGAAAAAGTAAATTTTTAGGTCAGAGAAAAAAAGAAAAGCAGAGTATCATGCCCTGAATGATACTATAACAGTATATGTATGCATTGCATATTTGTTTGATATATATTGAATATATAAACAATAAAATACACAACACAGAGTAAATCCCTAATGTAAGTTATGGACAGCTGCTGATAATTATGCATCAATATAAGTTCTTTAACTGTAACATTCTAGTTTGAGGATGTTTCCAATGGAGAGGGTTAAACATCTGTTGGGATAAAGAGCATATGGGAAATCCCTGTATTATCCTTTTAATTTTGTTGTGAACTAAAAACGACTCTACAAAATACTCTTTAAAAAATATAGCTGCAGAGTTCCTGGTCTTATAATTTCAATGTGCTCTCCAGGTTGAGAAAAAGGCGTCTGTTTCAGACTATTTGAAGAAAGAAAAATCTTTGCTGTGCTGAAGGACTCAGCCTCAGGGTTACTGCCTCTTGACCTAATGTTCTTTAACATTTTTTTCATTTATCAAAGAATCATGATGTACAAAGTTATTGATAGTTCTGTTTTAGATATATAAAATTTCACAAGCAATCCCATCACCAGTGTCAAATTCTCCCACCAGTGTTTCCATACTTCATCCCTACCCTATTCCACCTTCCACCTCGACAGGCACTTTTTACAAAGTTCGGTGGTAGCAGTTTAGATCTCATGTTTCAGTGTTGCTGAGCCTGTACTTTTAACATATAGCTATATAATACCCCCAAATTACCAGTATAGCAGTGTTATACCCCCAAATTACCAGTTTACCTGGTCCCTGTTCTTCTATTGCAACCCTTTCTCATTCCCATTCCCACCTTGATTTTTTTCTTTTCTTTTCTTTTTTCTTTTCTTTTTTTTTTCTTTTTTGGTTTTTGGGCCACACTCGGTGACGCTCTGGGGTTACTCCTGGCTATTTGCTCAGAAGTCGCTCCTGGCAGGCACGGGGGACCATATGGGGAACCGGGGGATTGAACCGCGGTCCGTCCTAGGTTAGCACAAGGCAAGGCAGGCACCTTACCTCCAGTGCCACCGCCCGGCCCTTTTCTTTTCTTTTTAATTAATATTTTTATTTAAGCACCATGGTTGCAAACATGTTTGCTGGTTTTTTTCCTTCTCTATTCTCCTCCAAAACTCTGGGGCCAGAGTGATTATTCCCCTAATCTTATTACATTATACTAATTAATCCAACAAGTTCTAATCAGGTTGCAGCCAATTGCATGATTTCATCATTCCTTGAAGTTGGCATAATATTCTATTGTGTATATGTACCACATATTCATAATCTATTCACCTATCATTTGCCACTGGTGTAGATTCCATATCTTAGCCAATGTACTAAGTGCAATGAATGAATACTGGCGTTTTGAGTTAATGGATTCCCCCTTGGGGTAGGAATATCCTTAGCCTAATGTTTCAAAGACCAATGACAGCAGGGGTACTGGTTGGCCTGACCCAAACAGACTGTGCTCACTGATGAAAGATCTCAGTCTTACCTAAATCACGTGTCTGGCATGGAGGAAGGCAGTTTCTAAAAAGAAATATTTCCAGGAAAAATTATGCTGGGTAATAGGTAACAGATGTCTTTCTTCTACAAATGATTTTGTTATCTTTAGTGAATCAGAATACCCTTCTTTTAAAAAAGTTCTGTAGCATTTAATTAACAAGCCATTTGTTAAGTTTTGATATGTGGAGCTAGTTAACAAGGCATGTAGAAAAGCCCCAATTATTGATAGGAAATAAAAGGTAAAGAAGGGGCCAGGCGGTGGCGCTGGAGGTAAGGTGCCTGCCTTGCCTGCACTAGCCTAGGATGGACCACGGTTTGATCCCCCGGTTTCCCATATGGTCCCCCAAGCCAGGAGCGACTTCTGAGCGCATAGCCAGGAGTAACCCCTGAGTGTCACCGGGTGTGGCCCAAACCCCCCCCCAAAAAAAAAGAAAGAAAAAAAAGGTAAAGAAAAAGAGACGAAGGATTAGAATAGACTAGCACTGATTGACCCCCATATTTAGTGATTTGACACCACAGAAGTTAATTTTTGCTCTCTAAAAATTATATTAAGAAGTGATGTTTTCTAGTCTGATTCAGAGATCCATTGCTTTTTGTTTTCATAATTTTCATTGAGACCAATGTGAATTACAAGTTTTTCACAGTTATATTTAAGCTTCATAGAGACAGTGAGTTAGGGTCATTCCCACTAACAGTGTTGCCCCCCCCACCCCGCCGTCATAGTTCCCAGGATGCTTTTGCCACTCTTCCCAGCATGCCTCCCATATCTCCACCCTTATCCCCCTTGACTGCTAATGTCACAGGTCCTTTTTGTGTAGAGCTTGTTGTAATTAGGGTCTCTTGATTCTATTGCCGTTGACTTTGGGTTGGGTATTTAGGTCTGACCATCTTTAATTTCCACTCAGTGCTCCTGAGACTTCTTGGCCCCTGTAACCCATTGTTTCTTTTCTTCTTCTTCTTTTTTTAATCTTATATCCAGTCAAAGATTTCAGTAGCAGGTGGGAAACAAGAGGAATATAGCTTAGGAGAAGTTATTTGACTGTTCTTTTGGCTTTTGGTTGTTTGTTATTTTTTTAGACAAAAGACAAGACCTGAAAGTGACAACTCTATCTCTACTCATATTCTATGGGGCTAAGCGGCATCGAAGGCTGTGCCTTAATTGCAAGTGGGGACTGAAGTTGAAGCCCAGCTGGATGTCAGAGAAAAAATAGAGAAATAAAACTAGAAAAAGAGAAAAAGAAGGAATAGAGTGCAATAAATCTTATTCACCTGGTGCATTTACTGGCAAAGAAATATTTAACTCAATAAAAATGAATGAGTAAGACAATAGGTGAGAACAGCTGCTCATTACACGGTCCAAGTATATAAACGCTGTTTAAAAACTTTTTAAAAAGATCTGCTTAGAACTAACATACACAAATGTCATTTTTACATAGCTTGAATCAATAACAATAATATGTTTTCTAGGAAGTGGTAAAGCTGAAAATATATTGGGAGAGTTATTTATGGATCGTACTGGGATCTTAACTTTGGAACAACTTTTTTGAGGTATAATTTATGAATGAAAAGATGCTAGTGTACAAGTTATTGGGTTTTAAACAATCATTATATATTTTTTGGGCCACACCCGGTGACGCTCAGGGGTTACTCCTAGCTATTCGCTCAGAAGTTGCTTCTGGCAGACACGGGGGACTATATGGGGAACGGGGGATCGAACCGCGGTCCGTCCTAGGTTAGCACAAGGCAAGGCAGGCACCTTACCTCCAGCGCCACCGTCTGGTCCCAATCATTATATTTTTAATGAGAAAATTTGATAGGAAAATAAATCTTTATCAGAGTCCCCCAAATTTATTTGTTCTACTAACTGTTTTCCCAAAAAAAGGGGGGGACTCATCCCGACCCCCCACATTAAAAACACTAGTAGCCCCCTGGAAATCTACCTTCTTTATATTCTTGTTTATATATACATATTGTGTGTGTGTTTAGGTCATACCTGGCAATTCTTATGACTTATTTCTTCCTGGCACTCCACTCTGGCTTCTGCACCCTGGAGAAGCTCATTGACTAAGTAGGGTTCTAGGGATTGAAGACAAGCTGTAAGTACCTGCTGTACTATCTCTCTAACTCTACCTTCTTTAAGTATAAGCAACCGCAGTTGCATTGCAAAGTTACTACTGCCACCCTGTCTTTTATTTATTTGTTTGTTTGTTTGTTTATTTTTTTAGTCACACCTGGCAGTGTTCAGGGGTTACTCCTGGTTCTACGCTCAGAAATCGCTCCTGGCAGGTTCGGGGGACCATGTGAGATGCTAGGATTTGAACCACCGACCTTCTGCATGCAAGATGTAAACACCTTACCTCTATGCTATCTCTCCGGCATCTGCCAACCTGTCTTAATGCTCACAATAGATAGTGCAGTCCTCTTTGGGAAACACTGAGTTTTATCCCTATGCATAGGGCAGTGTTAAGAGAATGTTTGGAACAATCTTTAAAATAAAATTTTTTAATTAATAGTGAAAAAGGAATTTTGTTCAAGTTTGTTAGATTGCTACTTCTGTTTGCTTATTCAAGATGGACTTACTCTTTGAACATTAAGGGCAGTTCTATGTTCTGGAAGGAACATGAGTAATTGAGCCTGGTTAAACCATATCTATGATGGTGAAGTTGGACTTTAGCACCAGAGAGATTTGAATTTGACTTCTGGATTTGCCACCCACTTTCAGTGTTGACCATGGATATTCTAAGCCTCAGTTTCTCTTCTGAAAAAATGGAACAAATAATAGCATCAACTTATCAGAGTGAGATGAAGATTAAAAGAGAATGAATGAAAACCCTTAGCAAGTAAGTGTCTAGCACATCAGAAGTCATCAAGTCACATTAGCTATAATTATTAATTTCATAGCACCCTCTAAAATGTATCCATTTTGGGGAGATCTCTGACTTATTCAGTGTGTACCATGGAAAGGCACTTGTAAAAATTATGCTCGAATTGACTTACGTATCTTTTTTACTTACCATCCTATTATTTTTATATAAGATATTTTGAATTCCCTGTAGAAGCAAGAACCATAGTAACAAGCTTTCAGCTTCATTTTGCTTCTGAGATGATCATTAATGGAGTTATTTCAAGATTTTTTTTTTACAAGACAGCCTTAAGCTGTAACTACAAATGTCTTTCCAAAAAATCCCTTGATTTATTTTTTGGTTCAGCTAAACTTTTCTATCTTCATTTTCCAATGTTTTTGATGAATGAATGAAGGATGTTATCTTTAGAAGTTCTCAACTAATCTGGGCTCCTTAAAACTCATCCAGTGGCTCTTATGGGTATAGAATAAGAGTATAACACACATAGAAAAAGTAGGAGAAGGGAGCAAAGATCTTCCAGCGCTCTGACATGTGCTCTGACTGAAGGTTGGAAGATAGGGAAATTTGCAATGGTTGCCTCTCATTATACAGATTCTTAAAGAGAAAAGGCAGAGGAAAGGCAGAAGAAGAAAACGTTATTTATTTCAAAGAACTCCTGTCTGATTGCTTGAAGAAAAAGTAACCCCATTGCTTTGATCCTTTTACAGAGAAATATAACATGAAAAGACAAGAAAACACGACTCAAAATATGGCCTTTTGTTGAAAGCATCATTAGGGGTGTTTATTGCTCCAGCAAACACACATCACAGTTCCAGAGCTTTGGGGGAGGACTGGCCAGCTTCCTCCTGGAAGTCCAGCTCTTGATCCCGAATCTCACTTCTTTCCCCCAGTGAAGGAGCAGGGATGTGAATCCCTCTCTTGACCTTTGCTGATTTCAGACTTTGAAATTAAAAAAAATTTTTTTCAAGGCTTTGGTTTGTTTATCTTCAGCAAACAGTGATTCTTTTTTTCCCTTTCTCCTTGAAAAGAAAAGCTCTTGAAAAAGCTGATGAAAAGGCTTTCTTCACATTAGCTTCTTCAAAACAACATTGTGATGAGTTAAGTGCAAACAAATCAGGATCAGATGAATTACATTTTCCCTTTAAAATATAGCGTTGCACGAATTTAAGGTGGTAGAGAGAATGTGTTGGGCAAAAGTGCTCTTCAAATTCATATGCTTGAGTGACAAGCATTGAAGTCAAGAGTGTGGGCAGCATTCACCTTCCTGTACTTGTCAGACAATGGTTCTCTATTGCTATGCCTGGTGTGGTGACATTGGACAGGTAGAGCATAAAGCTGAGGATACAGCAACTTGCAACAAGAAATCAAAAGTATAATATAGTTGTAGTAAACTTGCACTCTAGAAAGATGCTGTAGTCTGGGGAAAAGTGTGGGATTTTTTTCCCTTCAAGATCATATGAGTGTGGTGGGTGGTGGTGGTCAGGGAAGTCATATCAAGATAGCTTTGCTGTGAATCCCCAAAGCTGACATCTCAGGTTTTCTTTAGAACTAGGTGCGCAATGCCTAGCACACCACCCATCATTAACTGCCTTGTAAGATAAGGAAAGAGGGAACCAGTCCCACATATGGGCGAGCATTTGAGTCAACGTGCCCCAGAGAAACAGGACAAATAGGAAATCTATGTAGAGATATTATCTTATATAGCTGATGATTAGAAAAGGAGATTTATTGTGAGGAACTGACTCATGAGATTTTCAAGAAGTCCCACAATCTGTCTTCTGTCAGCTGAAAACCCAGGTAAGCCAGTGGCCTCCTCAGCCTGATCTAGCAGATTTGAGATCCAGTGGAGGAGACAGAGCTATAAGTCTCAGTGCAAGGTAGGATAGAACGTGATCAGCTGTCCCCGTTCAAGCAGAGGGGTTCAAGTCACAAATTTCTTCATTTTCAGCCTGTTGTTCTCTTCGAGTCAGTTTGGAGAATGCCCACCCACACCAGGAAGTGCAATCTACTTGACTGTTTTCCCCAATTTAAATGCTAATCTCATACAGAGTCACCCAGGAACACCTTCAGAAAAAATGTTTCATCTGGACACTCCAGGAGCACTTAAGTTGACACCTCAAATTAACCATTCTAGTGACCAAGAAATGAGTTCTGTCAGAGACATATTCTCAAACTAGGCTAGAAAGCCCAGAGACTCAGAACCTTTGTTCTGAGCCTGAGTAAACCTTGTCTTTTCTAAAGACTTCTGCAACACGTTTATTTTTCTCTTCATATCCTGTCTAATATCTCATGAAAAGTAGAGTTCATGTTCCATTCTTTCAGTGTCCCCGGGTCTGAAATGTGACACCAAGTGATTCTGAATTCATGAAAGAATCCAGATCAGTATTTACAACAAAGTTGTTATGAATGTAAGTATAAATTACATGTCAATAAAGCCAAACTAGTCTACTGTGAGTTGGGCTGTATTCACATATTTGGTGAAGCTCAAGTATTTACATTTCTATAATATTTTTTTTATCTGTTTCTCAGTGTTCTCTGGAATTTCTTGAGAACTGCTCCTTGAACTCTGTTCCGTATGGTATATTTTCAGGTGTAATCTGTTGAAATTATGCCAGTGGAGTGTCAAGAAAGGATAGCTTTCTAAATGATTTTGATTAAAAAAATCTCATCCTGTTTGTATATCTGATCCCTGGAATGTAATCTTCACAAGAGTTTTTTACATCCCTACCACCCTTATCAGACAGGAAAGATTAAAAAAAAACAAAAACTGGCCTAAAGTTCTAGTATTGTGATTATTTTTCCTGGATAATAGGACTTTATTATGAAGCCTGGCTTAACTTAAAAATTAAAAAATGATTCATTACAAAAACCATCACTGTCTTCACCTTACCTTTCTCTTTCATTGATTTCTTTCTATGCCATGCTTTGGCTAGTTTTTATCTCCCATTTTTCAGCCTAATGGTTTATTTGGGGAGGGTGAATGCATTGCTCCTGGTGGTGTTTAAATAATCACATGACACTAGGGATTGTTCCTGGACCTCCTGCACGCAAAACATGTACAAGCCCTTTGAGCTATCTGCCCAGCTCCAATTTTGTGGCTTTCTAAGTGCATTCATGAGCAATCCTATTGTGCTTAGATGTTTGTGCTGCCTAGCTGATATGGTTAGAATTCGTGATGTGTTCTTTCTTGTCCTCTGCCCCTTTTTCTAGCACTTGGTACTGGCTCTGTTTATTTTTCAGGTATATCTTTCAGCATGAACAGCTTTAGGTATAGTGAAGAAAATATGACTCAGGAAACAAAAACTCATATGTACTGCCGACATAACAGCAACATCAAACAGATCAAACATATTCAATAAATAAAAGAAAGAAAAAGTTATATTTTTACCTGTATTAGGAATATTCTGTTTTGACCTTTCTTTGGCCATGTTTTAAATATCCCCTTAATCCTTTACTGCTCTTAAGGTAAGGAAGAATTGATGATGTAAAGATGGAGAGAGTAACATTCCTATTTGTTGAAGTCAGTGCCAAGAAAAATATATTTTGCTGCAACAGGTCTTCTTGCTTTTGAAGAGTTACAAATCTTTTTTGATTCTTTTCAGCTTTAAAAGCACTGCTGTCTCTCATCTTTCTCTCTTGGTGCTGTCAAAAACATCAAGTGAAGTTTCAGAGAGGCAAGAGCTGACTCTTTTTATGACAAGTCTTTTGGTGAAATTCTGGAACTAAAATCAAATAATTCAACAACCTACTCAAAGAGAGATAGAATTATTTTGAGCCAGGTCTGAAGTTAAAAAAAAATGTTTGGGGGCATTTCTACCACTTTTCCATCTCTATTTGAGAGGTCTCCTATGAAGTGCTCAGGACTCTGGAGGCTATTTTCTATATTAACCCCAACTAGCCTGGTAATTCATTCAGTGTGAATCTAGTGGTTTATTTGGGGAGGGTAAGTGCATTGGTTCGAGGGAAGGTTCGAGGCCGAGGGGGCCTCCTATGGTGTGCTGAGGGGCTTGGTAATGCACTAGCGACCAACATGGTGACATTTGGCACTGCTCTGGAACCCCCAAAATTATACCCAGCAGTGATTAGGTATTTAGAATCTTTTAAAGAAAAATTACCCTAGATTTATACACCTTAGCTATCACCAAAGTGTAAACTTTTATGTTTGCATTATAATATTGCTAAACATATAGCATGGAGATGATGTAATATAAACTTATGTTTATAGTTTTTTATAAAGCTATGAAACAGAAACAAATTTATGGGAGATATCAAACCACACAGCAAGGTCACTAAAATTAAATTAACCATAGCATTGTGAGAGATGATGTGGTTTTGCTGGAACTAAATCATGGCTCAACCATGATTTGAGCATCTTGGCTTTGAGTGATATTTGGCACAAATGCAACTCTTTAGTTATATGCTCAACTTAGCACTTTGCTTGCTACCCTTGACAAAGTAGTACTATGTGTTGTAAAATTAAATGTAAACATAGATACAAACACAAGCTTTGATATTGCCTTGGGCAGCTTAGCCATCCAGTGATATCCTTAGTAAGTGATTAATTTATAACTTATTTTTCTACATCATTATGAAAAAACCAAATGGAATAATCTCTTTTAGAAAATTTACAGGTACTCATAAATTCATTCAACTGACCTAATAAACATGGGTTTTTAAGTTCAATGGCATTTAAATAACTATAGGATTACTATACTTTTTGTGACTTCATTGAGCTTATGTACCAAACATGGAATGATTACTGACATAAATTAAAAAAGCTTTATAGGATTTTGTTTCCTTGCTTGTTTGGCTTTTGGCCACACCTGCTAGTGCTTAGGGGTTATTCCTGGCTCCGTGCTTAGGAATCATGCCTGGTGGGCTTGGCGAACCATTTGGGATGCAGGGGATTAAACCCAAATCTAACACATGCAAGGCAAACACCCTACCCAGTCTACTATAACTCTGATCTCAGTTTTGAACCATCTTTCCTTTCCCTTTTTTGTCTCCTTCTATACAATAAGCATAGGCTTGTTTGTGCTGCAATAACAAATGGCTCCCATTAGGGCAGTTGTGTAACTTAACAAAAACATTTCTTTGGAGCTGATTTCGAGGGGACTTGGTTTGATGGATGATTGACCTGGGTATATGCTTCCACCATCTTCTGGGTAAGGAAAGGGATGGTGGCACTCTATGAGTGCCTCTTTAAAACTAGTTCAGAATTGATATAATATTTTGATGCACCAACCATTGGCCATGAAAAGTTATAAGGTCACCTACATGTCAAAGAAATGCAGTCCTCCTATGTTTACAGAGTGGAGAACTGAATTAATCTGGATGTCTGTGAGTTCTCTCTCTCTCTCTCTCTCTCTCTCTCTCTCTCTCTCTCTCTAGTTTATTCTTTGAGACAATACCTAGTGGTGTTCAGAGTTTACTACTGGCTTTGAACTCAAAGATTATTCCTGGTAGTGCTCAGCGGACTTTATTTTCTATCAGGGATCAAAACTGGCTCTTCATGTATAAGATAAACATTCTACCTCTGTACACATTTTCTGTCATCTCTTTCCTCTTTATTGAGGTGGGGCCTGGCAAGAGAAATACAGCCTCTGACCTATCTTTTACATTATCTGGATTTGTTGCTTTCTACAGATGGGTACATGTAATACTGTCAATTACTTTTTAGGGAAAAACAAAAGTTCATAGATTGAACAAAGTAAGCAAATCTTGATTTTAAAGGTCATTAATATGATCCCATTTTCCTTCTTTGAATAAAGGTTATCTCTAAGGATTGCAGAACGGTTAGCTTTGGCATTTGAATTTTGTAAATATTGTAGCCAGCAAACAGGACTCTCAAATCTTTTCAGGGGTACATAAGCCATTTTAGGATACTTGGAAATTACCTTTTTTGAGTAATAATTATTGAGGAAAAAAATCTCGGAATATTTTTGCATTTTTATTTTATTTCTAAGTGACAGTGGGGGATCACTGGTAATTATGCAGGTAGTTTGTATTTAAATAAGGCATGTGAGTGGAAGTGCCACTTAGTTTTCCTCTCACAAATCAGTTTTCAATCTCGGTGTTAGAATGTGCCATTAAAAATACCTCATGCTATGATAATTAAATATTATGTTTTCCAGAGACACTAAATGATATCTCCTGAGGGTCTCAAAATTTGCAAGTGTCTCTATTTCATATAATGGGAGTTTAAAATGAGCAAGAATAATGATTTTATAAATTGAGTATTTAATATAAAAATTGGATGTGCACTCATGTTCTTAAGCTATTTTATTCTATTATATGACCAATGATAGCTCCTTAGCTATCTGAATACATACCCTCAAATCATAAATGTGTTATCTTCTCTTAGAGACTATTAGATATGCTACTTTTTAAGAGAGTTTTTGGGTCCAGTATATTAAAAACAATAAAGTAGTCTCTTTAGTGATAGGTAGTATAAAGTTAGCTGGAAAAAAAAAGTTATTGCTTAATTATAGAAATACTATTTAAAAATCAGGAAGGAGGGGCCAAATGGTCCTAGGAGCATAGAGTGTAAATAAAAAATGATCAGTCCTAAATTCCCAAACCAATGTCAAAGACAGTAGAATCAAGAGACCCAAACTACATAACAAACTATACACAAAAGGGACTCATGACACTAGCAGTTCAGGGAGCTAAGTGGGACGGTATGGGATGTATGCTGGGAACTATGGTGGAGGGAAGTGAACACTGGTGGTGGGAATGACCCTAATTCATGTCACTATGCTACTGAAATACAACTGTGAAAGACTTGTAAAAAAATTATCTACTTGAGCAACAACAACAACAAATCAGGAAGTACTTAAAATCATAAAAATATCAAGCAAATTAAACAAAACATCATATTCTTAATATTTCTCTGTAAGTAGCAATCATTTAACTGGGTATTTGGGAGACTTCCAAAGCATCTTTAAGAGGCTTGGAGCCCTGACCAATCATATGTCAACTAGGCTGGTGATTCAATGCAGGCATCTAAAGATGGGTGTTAAGTTACTCCTTATTTAATCTAAAACAAAGGTCATCCCTGGTTTTTTTTTTTGTATCTGTTTGTTTACAACTTGATTTCACCCAAAACAAAGTGTCTTATATGTAAACCAGGTGGGACAGACTCAGGATAGCTTGAGCTAGCTACCTGCCCTACTGCCCCCCACCTGGGGGTGATCTCTGTACTTAAAAAACAGTTCTGATATGCAGCTTGGTGGAGATAGGAGATAGAAAACTGCCAGGCTACACGTGTTTCACCATTCTCCTGGTTTGGATTGTTTCATGTGTGACCCCTGATTCAGACTCCTTCACATGGGATTGGAAATATGGCATGTGGGGTGATTTTACAGATGGGGTTCTGTAGGAACCTAATGGTCCTTGGGACAACAGGCCTCCCCATAGGTGGTCAGGGTCCTTTGGGGTCACATTTGGCAAAACTTGGGGCATTATGTATGCTGGATATCAATCTAGGGTTGACTTCATAAAAGTAAGCACCTTAACTCTTTCACTCTTTTATTCTCTTTCCAGCCAATAACAGGATTTTTCTTAACAGTAATATGTGTGTGTGTTGGAGGGGATGGGTGGTGATCATGTAAAAGAAATTATATTTACTATATTTTTAATTTTAACATTAGAAGAATTTTAGGTGAAAATGTCTCAGTTCCTAGTCCTGAGG
>PVKC010026023.1:0-16271 GCA_004027635.1 Crocidura indochinensis | reverse complement strand
AATACAGAAGTTTTAGAAGTTCTTTTACTGTTGTCTCCATTAGCTCTTAATGCTTTCCTCCTACTGCTCTGGTTTTGGTGTCTGCTGGAAAATAGCAGACAGCCCAGACAGAATTGAAGAGGCCCCCTAAACTGAAGCCACTTTGCCTTGGGCAATTTCTCTTAGGAACTCTGATCTCTGCTTACTGGCCTTGTGGTTTGGCATTTGGTGTTTTCTTCTTACTTGCCATTCTCTGATCACTAATATGTTCTTGCTTTTTAGTTTACTTGTATGTTTGGCCTGAAAGTCAAAGCAGCTGCCCCATGGAATTTCCTGTGCTGATGGAAATATTCTATTGTTGGTATAATCCAAATAGTAATTGCTAGTCACATGTGTCTTTTGAGTTCTTAAAGTATGATTGTCATTATTGAAGAATCAAAATATTTTGTTTAATTCATTGGATTTAAATGGACACTTATCACTGGTGAGTACCATAATTGGACAGGGCAGGTTTCAGTGAAGATGCTGCTTGGTAGAAGTCACTAGCAAACCTTTGGGCTTTTACATTCATGAACCATTTACTCTCTCTGAACTTGAGAATTACATCACAATTTATCCATACATTCATCTATATATCCATCCATCCATCTATTCATCTCAGACATTGTCATTTGTGTAATATTCTCAGGTCCCCAAGCTCTGCCAAGAGTAGAGAGCCAGGAGCTAGTACCAACTACAGACAAATATGTCCCTCACACAAGCAAAATCAATCAAACAAATCTATAGACTGGAGGAGGAAGAGAAAGAAGCAAGTATGAGCACTATTAGTTATAACATTATAACTTTCCTATTATGACTAATAAATTCCAGAACAGTAGTAGGGAGACACCAAAGTGGTTATAGTCAGTTATTTAGATTGAGGTTGATGGCTAGCCAGAGAGGATATAACTTTTGAGAACAGTCCTGCAAAAAATGTAGAAGAATAACTGGCAATGTGTTATTTGTGCTATATTTTACACTTGCCTAAACTTTTAGTGCTAATCTTTTGTCTCCCAATCTAAAGATCAAACTAAAGGTTTATGGTATGTGAACAGGGGTAGATGAAAATAATTGATTTATTATAATGTTATACTTGGGTATTTATATATTATTTAAATTAAACTTTTGTTTCAGTGAATAACAGGTTTAAATTTCACTGAAAAGGAAAGCCAAACTTTCCAAAGTTTTGATTATTCCAAAGAAAGAAAGTGAGTGGGTCTTTTTAGTTTTTAGTGAAGAACCTAAAAAATGGAAATTGCTTTCATCTGTTATTTGTTCTTTTCTATAATCATTAATTAAAAAAAGAAAAGGAAAATTTAAATTCCCCTCTTGATTTTAACTAGCTTTAAAAAATAATAAAGACAAGAATTCTAAGATATCAAAAGAATGAAAGTATCCTTTAGATGTGCATTCATATCATTGGGCCATCCTTCACATTTTTTCTTTTTTGGCACTTTCTATCTGCACTTGCTCTGTGGAACTGCATATTCCTAAATTTAAACACATGGAGGAGAGTGCCACTACTCCCAAGACTGATCTATTGCTTGGGGAGGTAATGTGACCAAGCAAGAACAATCAGGTTCCTGCCCTAAGATTTTTCTTTGGGATTTAGATCAGGTTCGATTTGAAGATTATGAATCCGATAAGATTTGAAGTTGAAAAAGTGGGTTGGTGGCCTTGTTTTCAGCTATCCAAAGAAAACCTGTCTTCTCCAGGAGATAATAAGGCAAGCATATATAAACAAGAAAAGAGAGCAACAAAGAACTCTGTTTTTATTTTATTTTTATTTCTCATCCCTAAATGGACACATGAAAAAATGAGCTCTGAATGGCTCAAAAGGATTAGAGAAAATAGGTCAATTAAAAGATTCTAAATGTAAGTGGCTCATTGAAAACACTTAATGTGGTAAAGACATAAACATGAGACATTTTGTTCTACTCATTACTGTGTTCTGTGGTATCTGCCTTTCTTGATCTTTAATTAATCTTGGCAGTTTCTATAATTTCTGACCACTACCACTCATCAAATACAGCCAGTTCCTGTTAATAACACCAATCTTCTCTTCATTGCCATGATTTTGCTTTGACTATTTCTGCCTAGTCTTGTGGCTCAGGAAACCTGTGTGAAGGGAAAGCATGATTTATCCTTTCTTTCCTTTTTGCTACCTCTTGCTTTTAGCTTGTCTACACAGGGACAGTGGTGAAGAGACAGGAACAAATGGTCAGTGTTCATGACTACCAGAAATAGAATGATTTTGGTTTCTCTCTGACACAGACTAGTTCTGTCTGAAGCCTAAGATGTTTTCTAATGGGACATATTCATAGACAATTTTTCTGGGGCCAATTCCCATATCTGTTTCATCTTATTCCATGGGATGTCCTATGTCTTTTCTTAGTACTGCCAGTAGTTTAAGTTTCAACACCTTTGTGAGAGAGCATCTCCTCTCTTTTTGGGAAGAACTTAATCAACTGCTTTGTTCTTGTCTTTATCTTTAACCTCCCTGTTTGTTTGTTTGTTTGCCTTTTCTGCTGGCTAGAGGTGTTCTTTTTTTTATTCTTTCTGGGCACATATCATCTGTGTTTGTTCTAGGCCTCTTATTTCCTTCCAGGAGAGATGAAGGTTTTCATTTGTTCCCCTCACACCTTTAAGAGATACAAAATGATTTTCCCAGGCATCTCCCAAATATATTCCACTCTTCCTATTATCATAATCAAAGAGATCCAGGGAAGGAACATAATCTTTTCTTTCTATATTCATCCATAATTTCTAAGAGTTATTTTCCTTACCCTTTGTCATAAAGAGGAGATAGCAATCCTCTATCACTATTCTTCAGAGTTAAGTGATTTATTCTTACTGAGCACTCTGCACTTAACCCAAAGCGACAGCAAACTTTCCACTGATTTACACTACCCTTATTTCCCCCTGAATTCTTCTTATAAGAATCTCTTAGAAACTGAGTATTGAAAGGTTACCCTGCCTCTTAATAATCTGTCGAAAAGAATATCATCAGTTTAGAATGTGAAAATAATTAGGATTATGTCCTCTCCTCTAGGGGGTACCATTTGTCATTTTCATATCAGATAGTAGAAGTCAATATGTTATAATTAATCAGTTTAAATAATAAACCCTTTAAAAAGAGGCCCAAAGAAAGATTCCATCAATCAATCAATCAATGGCTTGAGCCACTTTTTCCTTATGTGTTTGGATATCAGACAGGCTGTGGGCTTTGATTGTCTGTGCATAGACACATGACATAGATGGGCATGAAGGTGGGCAGGAGTAGAAGTAAGTAATGAAAAAATGAATAAGAGTTTTCAGCTCACAGAGAACATGGAAGTTATAGCAGTTGCTATAACCTATATCCCTCTGATTTACCCTTGAGAATGGGTCCCAGTTACCTTCTTCCTATACACAGAGCCTGAGGCTCTCTCCACAAAGTTTATAGTTAGACCAAAAATCCTGGAAAACTCACACACCAGGTACCATACTTAGCAAAAGATAGATGGGAGTTCAGGGAATAAAGGCCCCAGTGTAGAATAACTGAGAGATGAGCTCCATACTGTTCACTGAAATCTCCAAAGAAATTAGCACCCCATCATCCATAAGAAGTAGCCAGTTTGATGATACATTTTATTTCATGGTCTCAGGAAGACTGGGGCTCCCTTTGGGTGATTCCATTAAGTCATTGAATCAACGGGTGGATGCAGTGTTGCTCAGTTGCTCTACTGGGAATATGTGATCCACCATGGCTACATTCAGAGCCATTAGCAGTCTTCAAGACCAGGAATCTAATTGATTGTTCCAGGAATCTAATTGTATTCCACTGCATTCAAGATATGTCTCTTTACCCCTGTACTATCTCTCTGGCACCTGATAATGAAGTCATTATTGACTTTCTCCCTTCCCCAATTCCATAGCAGTGATTCCTGAATCTTCTACTAAAAAAACCCACTATTTCTGCAGTTCTTGACTAGGCCTACTTTTTGGGTGAACCATATAGAACAGTAATGGTTTCAGAAGCAATAGAATCATTGACACAGGGTACTTAACTGTGCCATATTTGAGCAAGACCTTAAACTCTTGCCAGCCTTAAGCTTGATTGCAAGACATTTCTAAACATGAGGCTGAGTAGTACTAGGATCATGCTGATAAGCTTATAAAAAACCAGCCTGGAGCCGGCATGGGCTGTCCTTTGGCAGACCTCCGTATGTGCCAGAGGCCTCTTGGCCCGTCCTAGGGTGGGGGCTCTCGGAACTGGGTCACCCGACCCCCCTCTTCCTCTTTTCTCCGGATCTCCAGGTGGGCTCCTGGGAGGACCTTATGGGACACCCTGGGTTTTCCCCACTTCCAGGCCGGCTCCACAGACTGGCTTAGGGGTGGGGCTCGAACTCCTGTTCTTAGGGCCTGGGAGGATCTTCCTCCCTTCCTGGAGCAGGATTTTCAGCCGGCCCGGGCTGGCCTTTGGCAGACCTCCGTTTGTGCCAAAGGCCCCTTGGCCTGGCCTAGGGTGGGGGCTCTCGGACCTGGGTCACCCGACCCCCCCCTTCCTCTTTCCTCCGGATCTCCAGGTGGGGTCCTGGGAGGACCTTATGGGGCACCCTGGGTTTTCCCCACTTCCAGGCCGGCTCCAGAAATCGACTTTTGTGCTGGAGTTTGATCTGGGGGGTGACAGAGAGCTGCTCAGCTATACTCAGGCTGTCACTGGCAATTTCATACCTGTCTACATGTTGCAAACTGTGCGGGGGCTAGTGCCCCCGAGCGAACCTATACTCCTCCCAACTATCAGTACCCCAGGTTTACCCTTCTTAACTTCAGTAACACACAGTTCTATTCTCAGACCAAAGATATACAGTGGATCTAACAATCCCAGAACTATTTTGAAGGACATGAATTGAACACATATTGAACACATATATCTTCTGAATATTTTATGTATACTTTAACAGCTATAACTCTCTCTATATATATTTCTGCCATGGTGTTTCTTTCCACTTTTCATCTTGTCTTTTCTTTGTAAGCTGTTCAGTAAGGATTGTTGGTGGTAATGTCCCTCAGTTTATTGCCTATGATTGAACTATGTCATGGATATTGCTGGTCTTGTTCCTATTGCCTCCAAGTTGCCCCAATACATGGCATTGATCCTTGTTTGCATAGACACATTAAAATGGGAAAACAGTATACATATAGACAAGTTCTTATCTAATAGAGGTAGGAACACACAAATCTCATTACAATGTACCTTATTCCCTGAACATTGATATAATGACCTGGCACAGGCCTCAGAATAATGGGCATCCTCCATTCACGCCAGAACTAGGCAAGCTATCTACGAAACATCCAAGGTCTTTTATAGCAACATCTGGAAGCAATCCTCTACCAGGAAAGACACTACCAAGGTCTGACGTTGATCTCCTAAATAGAGACTTCCGTTAACACTGAGAAGATTTCACAACAACAATGACCTGCTCTACAGGACATGGTTCTCTCTATGCCCCTTCAGTGAGAGGTGAGCATCAGAGAGGATGCTCTGCACCATCCTGACTGCAATATGGGGTATGCATACCCCAGGATCTTTAATACAGAAGCATGATACCAATAACAGACACTATGTGAGGAATGGAGGTGTATTGCCACTACAGACGATGACTTGGATTGGACAAACTAGTTTGCCTGGAGCCTAGAGTCGGTCCTGTGCCAGGAAACTTCAGCATTAGGGTCTCCTTGTATTTAGGCCATAATTTTTCTTTCCATGTCCCTTATATTTTGGTGGGCCTATGCAAACAAATGCCACTCTAACACTGTTTTTTACTATGTTCCCTTGACTCCAATCCCTAAGAAAAACAATCCACTGAAACATTGGGGTTAACTTAAACTAGTATACATATGCATGGAACTAGATAAATGTACTTTTCCCTCAGTGTTTAAGGAGTTACATAAGTCTAATGTATTTAGATTATATTGTGTGCTGCTAAGAAGTAGAATGTACTACAACTGGGGATTTGAGGGACAAAGTAATTGTATTGTACATGGGTTCACCTTTGTTTTTCTTAATGCTCTTTGGCTGAAAGTTCAAGGCTGGGATATCATCGATGGGACTACCGAGAATTCTGTTTATGGGTGATTGTGCTTCCACTGTAACTTTACCATGCCCTCTTTCTTTGCATCTTTGTTGTCATGATTAAAATAAAATTTAAAAAAAACCAGCCTGGGGGCTGGGCGGTGGCGCTGGAGATTAGGTGCCTGCCTTTCCTGCGCTAGCCTAGGATGGACCAGACCGCGGTTTGATCCCCCGGTTCCCATATGGTCCCCCAAGCCAGGAGGGACTTCTGAGCACATAGCCAGGAGTAACCCCTGAGCACTGCTGGGTGTGGCCCAAAAACCAAAAAAAAAAACAAAACCAACAACAACAAAAAACCAGCTTGGTGCCAGTCTACTCTTCTACAACAACAGCTTTAAGTTGTCTTAGACAATTCTTTTTCACCATTATTTTTGTTGTCCTTTAATTCCAGAGTTTTCCTTCTCTGTCAAGAATGAGAGAGGAGAAAAATCATACTCCTGCTAAGAGAGTTGACCCCATCTTTTGTGGAGTGGTCTTAGAAAAGCCATTGATTCCATCGAGTAGAAAATGCACAACACAGAAATGCCACATGGGCAGCACACAATGACTTGGGAAAGGTGACTGGCTATGGGTGTCTTTTAATTAGTATTATGACAGGTATGACAGTGAATGGTCAAAGCAAAGTGAAGGAATAAAGATACAGAAAATGGGAAATAGATGTATTGCTATTTGTTCTTTTATAGTCGTCTATTCAAATCAAGTAACATTGTCTTTTGTTTTGTTTTTGTTTTTGGGTCACACCCGGCAGTGCTCAGGGGTTACTCCTGGCTCCATGCTCAGAAATTGCTCCTGGCAGGCACAGGGGACCATATGGGGCACCAGGATTCGAACAGATGACCTTTTGCATGAAAGGCAAGCACCTTACCTCCATGCTATCTCCCGGGCCCCGTAACATTGTCATTTCAGTTAAGTTTTGTGGCTGAGTGGCCAGTTGTTCTGTAATAATTAAATAGTGCCCTAAGCAAAGGTCATTGAAACTACAGTTGAATCTACATGAACAAAAGTCACAAATGTTTTGAGAAACAAATCCAATTCCTTTGGGAGCTTTAAATCTTGCCAAGAGAAGGATTTAGAGACTTGATGGTGTAACTTCTAATGATTCCCAATATATTTTTTCTAGATAAGTGACCAATGGACCTTTCATCTTATCCTTAGGCTGAGAGGAAATTGAGCTGCCAAGCCATATGAAGTTCCTGCTAGAGATTTGGAGAAAGACGAATGATACTTATGTAACAAGAGGTCCGTGAAATCAAACTATTAAAAAACAATTTCAAGACCAGTCAACTTCCTTTACTTTCTTTTCATTCTGATGAAACTTCCAAAAGTCATTGGATGACTCCTTTGATCTTGCTTAAGTTGGTGTGTTTACTTTCTCCTCCTTTTCCATCAGGGCATAAAAATGCTCCTAGTATCAAGGAAATGTTACCTGGGAGAAAATGGGAAAAGGGCTGTGTCAACCCCCATTCCCATTTTATTCATTTATTTTCCAGTGTTGTCCCCAATTTTCACAGTACTACATTTACCAAGATTACCTACAGACATGCTTGGGGAAAGTAGTTTCAATATAGACTTTTCTCTGACTTAAGGAATGCTTTTACATCTAATTGGAGCTCATTAGTTATTTCCTATCCCACCCCCTTTACCCAAATTCAGGTGAAAATGGTTGTACATAGGTTTTGCAGTCTATGGCAGTGGTTGGCAATCTTTTTTTTCAACTGAGCCAAATCTCGCCAAAACCACAACTGAAATTTATTTTGAGAGCCACACAGGGCGCGCACTGACAGAGGCTAGGAGCAGAATCCTGACTCCTGGAGCAACTGCCTGACACATAGAAGAGCCAAATTAAAAGTGTAAAGAGCCACATGTGGCTTGTGAGCCTCAGGTTGCCGACCACTGATATGGAATAGGGTAACATTAAATCTAGTGATGGTGGCTCTGAAAAGAACCTAGTATGACATAAATTTCTCCTGCACCAAAGATCCACATTTCTATGCATAGTTTTTAGTCTAAAATAAACTTAAATTGGAGCCGGAGAGATAGCATGGAGGTAGGGCATTTGCCTTGCATGCAGAAGGACAGTGGTTCAAATCTCGCATCCCATAATGTCTCCTGAACCTGCCAGGAGTGATTTCTGAACGTAGATCCAGGAGTAATTCCTGAACGCTATCAGAAACCAAAAACAACAACAACAAAAACAACTTAAACTATATAACATAGAGTGAAGCATTTGAGAAGTTAAATAAAAATACTTTGGATAAGATTAAAGATCACTTTAACCAACATTCTTCCTTTATTCCCCAATAAAACAACAGTTATTGCAGGAGAATTCACAGTCTTGGAATTCTTTTTCTACTTGGAAAAATATATAACATGCATCTTTGTGCTTGTAGGATAAAACACAAAGGATGTATGTTTATAGTTATTAAAGCCACCACATTTTTTATAACAACATGCAACTTGTTTTTTACATTCAACCCAGACTTTCAGGTTGGTGTATTTTGACTCAGTGCAGCTTTGAAGACAGGTTAGAGGCTGACATTATTTATGTTAGCTTTGTCCAAAGAAAAAGTTGTCTCGCTCTAGTTGGTTTACTCAGAGAGGCCCATCTTTTTCTAATTTGTACAAACACAAGACCTATGTTGTGGTAGCCCTGGATGCAGTATCTCTGCTCTATTTAATTGCATTGTAGTATTGCATAGTGACTATATTGTAATTTCTATGCCATCTCTTTGACTTGAGTCATTTCTCATGGTGATAGGCAATGCTGCCAGGAGAATCTTCTATCTTTGTGCTCATGCACGTGTATTTCTTTAGAGAAGTCATGGAACTGTTATACCCAAAGCTCATATTTTGAATTGCATAATACCCTTTGTGAGGCATGCATTCTCACCAGTAGTCTGCAAGAGTATCTCTTTCTGTCATCTTTATCAATACTCAATTCCTTGAGACTTAATTTTTTCCCTAATTGCCAGCTCCCTCTTTAAGTAGCTGAGGTCAACCTTTTTTGCTTTGGGGTTGTTTCTAAACTACTTCTGGTTTCTCCAACCAATTTGATCTCAATCTTTGCTCTCTGGCTTCAGCTTTCTACCCCTTTGACAAGGAGCAACTGCTAGTCTATATTCCAGATGGCACGTGGCCTGGGAAACAGCTCTGCGTCAACTTGGCTGTGAACATTAAATGGTCTTTTGTTTGAACTTTATTTGTTCCTCTGTATACCAAAAAGGGACTGGGTTACAGAGAATCCAGTATGCAACTTTCTACTTGTGACTCAAATAGAACTAAAACATTTTCTCTTTATGAGGCCAGAGTGATAGCACAGTGGTCAGGCATTTGCCTTGTATGCAGCTGATTCAGGATGGATAGTGGTTTAAATCCTGGCATCCCATATGGTCCCCTGAGACTTCCAGGAGTGGATTCTGATTGCAGAGCCAGGAGTAACCCCTGAGTTCCTCTGGGTGTGACCTAAAAACAAAACAACACATTTTTTTTCATTTTAAACAAGTAAACTTTCTTGAAGCAACTTTTACAACCACTATCCCTCATCATTGACCACTATTTAGTCCAGTTGAAAAACATTGCTGTAAGTGTACATAGTCAGATATGATTCATTTGAAGGGACTATGAGTAGGTAAGGATTTTATTGCTCCAATAAATTATGTCTTTCATTCATTTCTGTATGTTCCTGGGTGGGGAGTGGAGC
The DNA here is from genome assembly GCA_004027635.1 of Crocidura indochinensis. Classification (NCBI taxonomy): domain Eukaryota; kingdom Metazoa; phylum Chordata; class Mammalia; order Eulipotyphla; family Soricidae; genus Crocidura; species Crocidura indochinensis. Next base: position 6,435 of record PVKC010026023.1, on the reverse strand, counting down.
CAACCCTTTTTGGTTTGCCAAGCTCTCAACCAGGTTGCAAACTCTTCTCAAATAAATTAGTCCACTTCCTTTTCTGCAGCCATGTCCATCTCTTTTTCCTTTTTTTTTTTAGCTATACCTTGCTCAACCATTTGGTAAATATTACGGAGCCCTGCTACAGAGTCACATTTTGGAAAGTGAGAGTAAAAGATACAGGGTGGTGGAAAAGTTGGTAAACTGCCAACTCTCGTGGTTTAGTTCATAGCTATTTAATGTCCAAGACAACAGGAATGTTCTGTAAAAAGCGTGCTAATCCAATATGGACAAATTCCAAGTGCCTTGGGATACTTGCCACAGATGGGAATCCCCATGTAGAATGAATTGAAGGGGAAAATATCGTGTGGGCATGGGGTAGATGGTAAAGGATTTATTCTGAGACATCTCATTCTTCTTCTCTCTTTTAAACCTTGGTATTCTATCAGAATTATTTTAAGGATCAAAGAACCTAGAGCATATAGCCCAGAGGATATAATCCTTGGCATAAGCATTAGCCTCCTGAAGATAGGATATATATTTTCTTTCTGTTGTATCTTCTTGGTGCTCAGGATGCCTATGTACTTCTGAAATGTCAAAGCTTCTATTTGGAGGAGGTGGACTCAGGGAGCAGAGCTAGATCTTCTGGGAGGAGCCAAAGAATTAGGCACCTCCCTTTTTAAAAGCCTCTGGGCCTCAGCTTCTGATTCATTCCAGCATATTGCACAACTTTATGGCTGGCACAAATTGACACTCTCTTTATGGGGGTTTTCCCAACGGTGGGAATTTGCTTTCCTCAGTGCTGCCTACCTAGACAGGTGCTAGAACAGAGCAGGAGTTCAGGAAATCACCATGGTGGTTGAATCATCAGTGTCATGGAGCAGAGAGGAAGCCAGAATCCATCCACCCCACCCCAACCTCATCAGCTCTGCTTCACTAGGGAAGCAAAAGGACTTTGGGGGTGGCCACAAACACACAAGTCGACTCTTAGGTGTGCTATTCCTGACTCAAGAAACATGGAAATGCTGTCTCTGCCTTAGTTTCTCCACCTGTTCCCAAGTGCTTTTGAATTTTCTAACTTGATGTATGGGTCTTTTGCTGCTTGTGCTAGGCAGGTGCTAAGGCAAGCACAAGCCTTATCCTACAGCCAGGGCTTCTTTGGGCTGGTCATAGCATTTCCCCTACCCTTTTCCACATAGCAGGAGCTTGCAGTTAGCTTCCTGTGACTCCAACAACAGTGGGGAGGGCAGGAGGTTGGGTGTTATCCTTCTCTACCCTGACCTTACCCAGCAAGCACTCCAGAGGCACTCAAAGCAAACAGGACTTGGATGTCCTAGGCAGGAAATCCAAAACAAAGGAGGAGTGCTTTTTTCAGCTGTTTCCTTTGGTCAGATATAAATTGTGAGAGAAATAATCTCAAAACTTAAATAAATAAATAAAAGAACACCTGGAAACAAAGAGAAATAGAGTAAGTTATATAACAATTGGACAAAATCTCCATTTTGCTTTATTTGTTTGTTTATTTAATAAGTGTGTAATTAAGACTGAGGCTGTTGAATGGGGTTCAAGACATGGAGGCTGACCTAGAGTGTTCAAAACTGAATGGAAATCAAAAGTAAGAAGTCAGACAGATTTAGCACCTATTACTTGCCTTAATTATCTTTCAATACTAAGACTCAATAACCTGGTTTTGACTGGCATTCAGATGATGCTTAATAATTATTTGTTGGTTGAATGGATGAATAAATGTGTATAGGATATGTGAAATCCACAGGAGGAGAATCTAAGACCTAATCTAATGTTCAAGCGTACTTGAAAGAAATGAGAGACCAGAACACTTGGAGAAATGCTAGAAGTTAGCAAAGGAGAAGGACTAAAGGGTTGGGGAGGAGGTCAGAGAAAAGAGAGTTTCAAAGGGTTTTGCAGACTAAGGAGTAGCTCACACTTGAGGCTACTCAAGTTGTTATGAAAGTACAACCATCTAACATTACTTTCTCCAAATTGCCATTTTGAATTAAGAAAAACATTAACATCATTTCATCAAATACTTAAATGCTACCCAATAGTCAGGTATCATGTAGGGCTGTGTAAACCAAAAATGTCTGCCAAGGACATTTCTTCCAAGAAACAATAAAAGATTTCTTTGGAGGGGGTATGTTAGGGGCACACCTTGGGGTGTAGCTCACACTTGAGGCTCTGTGCTCAAGGACAAAGCCTGGTAGTGTGCAGGGAACCATATCTGGTTCCAAAGACTAAACCATGTGCAAGGCAAGAGATAATCTGGCTGTACAATCTCTCTAGATCTATCCTTTTCCCCTTCTAAAATAAAATAAATTCTTGTATGATTATATAACTGAAACATGTTGTTATTAAAGGTCTATGTTAAACAAGTATGTAAATAAAAAGGGCGATAGATCCACTTGACCTCATTCCCTAAATACTCTTCCTCAGATTGCACTGATGTGTAAGTACCAACAGTTAAGTTACTCTTCACTCTTTTTGAACCCTCTTCTTTTTTTAAATATAATTTTTATTTTGATCATATGGCTTGCATATTGTTGACAATAATATTTTAGGTACATATTAACATAATATCAGGGGGATTCCCATCACTGAATTATCCTCCCTACACCTCCGTTTCCAACCTACCTCCCATATCCTCTTCCCTCACCTCCAGGGCTGCTAGAATGCGTGGTTCCCTCTGAGCCTAGCTTACTACTTAGTGGTCTTACATCTGTTTTGGTCTTGGCAGCTCCCTTGTTTCCTCCACTAACTGGGAGGCAGCACTAGATAATTCCAGTATGTGGTTTTGTTTGAAGAAGAGAAAAGTGATAAACTGGGGTAAAAGTCAAATATGCCGAAAGTGGGCGGAGTCCTTCTAGAGGCTCTCATCATTGGTTTGAGAGACGAAGAGGAAAAAGAAGGTGAAACACCTCAACAGTACAAAAACAAGTGTCAAATAAAATATCCAGTGAGCACTCCAACAATAAAGATAAACACCACATAAAAGCTATGGTCTTGAGATAAAAAACATGGCAGAGCACCTAAAGAAAAAGAAAACACGAAAATAAATAAAAATAAGTGGAGACAACAACTTCAATAACCATACCAAATCAAAGAAATCAACAAAACCTAGATAGATATAAGAAAAAATTGTTTTGTGCCTTTTTTATCCCTCCTGTACAGGCACAGTAAATATTGGGGTCATTTGAAAAGGAATTCCCTTGGCCTAAGAGATACAGGGTTTTTCCACTCTTGGAGTATGAAACTATAGACTCCGTTCATATTTATTTACTCTCCCCTTGGTGCTTTTGTGATGTTTGGAAGACTTCTGCTTCATCCTGAGTGATAAAATCAGAGCTCTGTATCTACAGATCTCGGTATCTGCACAAGTCAAGGGGTGTCTTCTCTAAAAACTAAACCCCAAACTCTGAACATTTAAAAAAGTAGTTTTTTTTCTATTTCCAACTCTATTGAAGCAAAAATAACAGAACATAATGAAAATTGTACAAGTCATGCCTTAAAATAAATATGCACTCATGAAGTTATCACCACACTAAGGATACTGAAATGAAATTATTAGTCACACCTGGTGGTTCTCAGGGTTATTGGCTCTGAAATCAGACACCACTCCTGGTTGGCATGAGGGACTATAGGGAATGCTGGGAATTGAACCTGGATCAGCTGTGTGCAAGGCAAATGCCCTTTCCACTGTACACTGTACTATGACTCCAGACTCAACAACAACAACAAAAAGATTCCCTAGAATTCTAAGAATCATTTCATTAGTTTTGCATTTTGGGTATATTTTCTATTAGCCCTTTCTTTCGATATACATAAGTTTGTGTATGGAGTGGTAAACTAAATTGCTTTGTTTTAATTCAATAAATGTCTATTCTTTGGTAATTACATATTTCAGTATAGATGCATACATACCTATATATGCATATATGCACAAATATGAACAACTGTGCAAATCCATGCTTAGGTACCTATAAACAGCATTATTTGTGTCTCTTTCCCTTGTGTTTGACATTTCATCTAGAAGTTTCTGAAAATATTTTGTATTCAAACAGACCTTTTCATACCAACCAAATCTATAACACAGAGGATAGGGCTTTTGCCTTGCATGTGGCAGACCCAGGTTCCATCCCTGGCATTGCATACCATAACCAAGCCTGCCAGGAGTGATTTCTGAGTGCAGATCCAGGAGTAATCCCTGAGTACCATTGGGTGTGGCCAAAACATACCATAAACCAAACTAATAAGCAAACAAACAAAAACCTTTTCACAACTCTTTGACATTATACCCTTAGCTCCAAGAAGTTAAAATCGGTGAATTTAAACCACCTTTATCATCTCTTCAGAATCAGGGCCTTTTCTATATTTATGCTTAGACCTTTAAAGCCTAAACATAGTGGTAGACATTGACCAAGCATTCGGCCAGTCACCAAAGTTCTTGAAAATAGCAAGTGAAGGGGCCTGAGTGATGGTGCAGCGGTAGGGTGTTTACCTTGCACGCGACTGACCAAGGACAGACCTGGTTTGATCCCTGGTGTCCCATATGGTCCCCCTAGTCAGGAGCGATTTCTGACTGCATAGCCAAGAGTAACTGCTGAGATCACCGTGTGTGCTCCCCCACTCTAAAGGCAAGTGAGTCATATATAGCTCTTTCTTGCCTCTTTTCCATGGCAGGCATCTTGGGAAGGTAAATGGACAGTAGTATATCTGCACAGTGCCTAGACCTATGGTCCAAAGTGGAGAATGAACACCTGAAACCCACCAAATAGGTCCTATTCATTTAGAAGTCACTGAATCCCTCCTGGTGCAGGCTCAGTACTGACTTTTTCTTCCTTGGATTTTCTCCTCAGTGTTCTTCCAGTCTGACTTTCTGTTAATGTGGGGAAGCCTCTGCAATAAGATCAGCAAATTCTGCATGAGCTCAGGATCAGCCTGAGGAATGATCAGCCCGCTCACATTTCACTGATGCACTGAGCACCAAATCCATTCTGTACTTGCTTCCCTACTTCTTTCAGGGACAATTTTTACCCACTAGGGGCTATTCCAATGCAAGGTAAAGATAGATACCTAGTATTCCTGCTTTTCTTCTGATTTTTAAAGAAGCTCCTTTAACTTTTTGAAGTCTAGAAAGATTTCTCTAAACTCTCTCATTTTGCTTATATTTGTAGCCCCTCTTAAGGGCTCAGTCTGCACATCTCTTTCCCCAATGCTTCCAGGCTGGCAGATCTTCAGATTAAGGGCTCACCTGTCCAATACCAGAATTTAGAGCGTTTCCTGGTTATTTTCTCAGTGATTAATATTGTTTTTCTTCTTTTTTTGAATTCTTCCTCTGTTTCACGATTTATTCATTTTATTAACCAGAAAAAAGTGAGATCTGGTCATCAGAACTTGAACCCTGACAATATCTTCCTTATTGCTGATTGCTCATTTCTCTGCTACTTTCCAGCATAAACTCTTTAGCATCACAATCAAAGACCATCCCTAATAGTGTATTTGTTGTTTGTTATGCATCAGACAATTTCATGTGCTTTGTGTATAGATGATCTTCTTTGACCTTAATAATAACCTCTGTTCTACATATGAAACAGGTAGGCACAGAAGATTTAAATAACTTATGAAAGCACCAATGTATGAATTAAATTAGTATCGCAGATGAACAGCTGCTGGTATACAGTGTACTTTACAGCATCTCCCTGTTCCTGTTGGCCAGTTCTAAGGTCTGTTTGAATGGTTTAGTGCATGCAGTATTGTTACTAAAATTCCGTTTGTCTTGAGGATATGGATGATTTATGTCTTTTTGAAAGCTCAATGTCAGGACTTTTTTTTTTTTTTTTGTGCATGACATGTAAATTGGCTGTAGCTACTCCAGTAGGGTCTCAGAGATATTTATGGGGACTCAGATGTCCTTCCCAAGGCCTGAGTATAGTAAATTGGACACTATATTCTCAGAGATATAACCCTGATGATAGCTCCTCTGATTGTGTTCCTAATGCCTGCCTGTTCCTAATGTTCTTCGTGTGACTCTGTCGTTATACTCAGGTGTAGAACTGGAGGAGAGAATCTGCATCAATCAGTGGTCGGCCATTGCTTCCAAGGCACACCTGGAATGCAACAGTACACAGTCCAACAGTCCACAGTTTACCTAAGGCAGTTAGGACCATCTTAGAGTTGTGGCCTTGCTGGTATAATGTCCCCAGAACCTTTCCCCAGGTGATCCCTTGAGTCAGTCTGAGAGTAATACTTTCAAACTTGTAGAGAATTTGGATGATGCTTAGCTAAAATAAAGTCTTCAACCCCTTTCATCTTTCCTTCTACCCTTGTATGGAGATATCTATACCGAAAACGTTGTTTCTAGATCCTTGTCTCTATAATGCAAAAATAAATAAATAAATAAATAAAAAT
>PVKC010026021.1:0-16276 GCA_004027635.1 Crocidura indochinensis | reverse complement strand
AAAAAAAAAAAAAAAAGAAATATGTCAGAGAATTCACCACTGGGGGCATTGTGATTTAAGGAATAATTGATAGTTCTTTATTGACATAAATTAAAGAACTATGCATTTTAATCCTATGTAATTTTAATTTTACATTTTAATTAATGTAAACATTGATGTTTACAATGATATGATTCTTTGGGAAGGTTACTTGACTTAATTTACGCATACAACTAAATTAAATATTTTATAAAATCCAAACTGACAGAACCAAGATTCAAATAAAAGTTTAAAAGTTTATTTTTAGTACATTGAGTTGGTGTTTGCCTTGAATGTAGCTAACCCTGGCTTGATCCCCTGAGCATTACCAGGAGTGATTCCTGAGCATAAGACCAAAAGTAAGCTCTTAGAACCATTCAAAAACCAAAATAGCAACAACAATTTATATTCCCAACATAGTAAAATGGTGTTATATATTGATTACTGCCTCGCAGTCTTGTTGCAAGGTTTAGCTAGTTAATATGTTAAAGATCGCAGGTAATTTGTTCAATAAATATTAATCCCCCATGTTTCAGAGTGCTCTGAAATCATATGGTTAATAGACAACACCCCCACTCCCATATTCCCCTAAATTAAGAGCCTTGCACAGCAAACATCTGCCCTGAGTATACTAAAGACAAGCTTAGTGGCACTGAATATCCCAAACTGTACTTTTCCTATAGACTAACTAATATTCCCAGATGTTTTTAGCTATTCTCAGCTGTGTTCACAAAGCAGTGCTTGGTGGAACATCCCTTTCATCCTTTATCTTTTGCTTGTCTCTCCCTCCCTCCCTATCTTTCTTCTGCTCCTCATTCCTCCATACAACCATAACAGTGTATCAATATAAAAAAATATTAAGTTACATTTTGGTAGCCTCAGTCATCTAGTTTAGTGATTTTTTTCACTCTTTTACACACTGGTATTCACCCATATGCCAGCAGATGAAAACCACTAGTCTAGTTGCTGATGGTATAATGAAGGTTACTAGACAAAAGTAATATACTATGCTTTCACTTTCACGTAACACCAAATCATATTACAATGGTTTAACAAATAGAAACAATTGTTCTCACAAAACACATTTCTAGAGTTAGACAACTATTGCCTTTTTCTCTGTGACTCAGTAGCATCAAACTCTATGTCTTTATGACTCTCCCAGCTGGCCTTTTTGCTAATGAAAACAGAGCTATTGCAGCTCTAATCTCCACAACAAACATTCATACTCCAGTTAGAAAGAGAGTGGAATTGTCACTCTGGTTACATTTCCCATTTTGCTTAGGCAAGTGAATATAGTCCTCAAAATTTCCCCTTCTTCTAGAATACAGGTATGTATACTTCATTTTACAAAAGTGCAACACATTGCCTTCCCTCTTTTCAAGCAAGTATGGTAATGAATGTTTGGTTTTTCTAGTGTTTTCAAAGGGAGGTTGCAAGGGAGAATGAGCTGGGAATGACTCTGGAGTAACTAATCAACATAACATTTTTAAGTTACAAATAGGTGTGAGGTTATATAAATAATACCAAACTAAAGAAAGGATAATGATGAGGCATAGTGGTAGTTTCAGGAATGAGAAAAATGAATATTTTTGTAAAGCCCATAATAAGCGTGGTAAGATAATACATGTATGAATAAAGTTTAATCGATAAGTGGGCTTGTTCTCTATGTTGCTATAACAAATTGTGATAAATATGGTGACATGGAATAAAATAGATATTCTTTTATACTTCTGGGGAGGCTTTATCCAAATTCAACTTTAGATGCTATGAAGAATGTGTGTGTGTGCTTTCATGAGTTTAGAGATCATACTCTTTGGTTTAGAATGCCTTTCTTATGTTATTGTTTTATTGCTTCCATTTTTACATTTACTAATAACAGGTCCTTCTGCCTTCCTTCCTCTTTTAAGGATCCTTGTAAGTACATTAGACCCACCCAGATGTACCAGGATAATTTTCCCATCTCGTGATCTCTAATTTATCATCTGCCAGTTCCTTTTATAATAGAATTGAACATCTTCAAGGTTTGGAGGCTAGGACATAGACTTTGTATGAGGGACCATTATTCAGCCTACTGATGTAATAATAGCAAAAACCAGGTATCTAAACCAGAATAATATGTCTTTATGAGTAAGATTGTAAATCTGTACCACCAAAGATAGAGAACAACACTTGAGGATTAAATTGCCTTATAAATTGACCAAGTGCCTTATAAAAATGATCCTTCTCTCTCTCTCTCTCTCTCTCTCTCTCTCTCTCTCTCTCTCTCATTTGTTGAAAGCTATTATATGGGAAATATGATAAATATAAAGTATCCTTGGCATGTGATATTCATAATTGAAAATCTGAAAACTGCTTGCTTGAATGCCTAAAACTATTTGAAACTAAAAAAAAAAATAAAGAAAACTTTATTTGAAGTCTTTCTTGGGATTTTTTTTTCTCTGTTAAAGAAAGCAAACAATAAGAAAGCATGTTTACAAACTGAACTTCTCAGGAGAGAGACTGAAAAAAGAAGTATTTCCATTAATAGTCTTTATTTTCACACATAAGTTATCTGGTTTTATTTCTTGGTATTGTGATGTGTAGGAGTCTTAAGTTTTAATTTATTGCCTGAATTTACTCTCCTGGAAATTCTGAGAGACTAATTAAAACACCTCATTTTATGCTTTTTTTTCTTAGGTAAATGTTAGTTTTTAACAGTTTAAAGTAGTGTTTAGTAAAGTGGGTGGTACTTCCCCTAAGGGAAGTATCTGGAACCATGGGGATTAATCTGGGGGTAGTAGTAGTAGCCGCTGGTAGAATTGGGGAACACTTTCTGCTTGTTTTTTTAAAGAACAAAGACATCCACAGGGGCATTATGTGATCCACTTTGCTCACCTCCCACTCTGAAAGGAGGTAGTAGATCAAATAACTTCAGGAAACTTTATTTAAAGCTCAAAAAAAAAAAAAAGTAATGGGGAGTGGTGGTGGTGTGTTATTGGAGAATAGTTGCAGAGAGCATGATTTATTAATCAAAAGAGTTGTTTTTGTTTTTATAGGAAAGGAGTAATTCTTCTTTGTCCTTCAGTTTATTCATTCACTGGGTGATTCATTCAATGATTCATGGACATAATTGAAAAATCTACAAGTATTTCAGGCCGTTCATCCAGCCTGAAAATGCAGACATGATTAAAACTAATGTGTGAAACTCTTTGAGGGTAGAAATAGAACTGTCTCCTGATAAATTCAGTGTCTAACACAGTTATGACATAAAATTAACACACAGGAAATGTTGGTTGAACTGAGATGAAAATGTAGCCCCTGGCTATAAAGATCACAGACAAGAAAGAGACATAAACAAAGCAATTGAAATACAGCTTTGGAAAAGCTCAGAAAAGAATATCCCTCCAAAGTCTCTCGAAAGACTCTGGCCTTTGCTGAATTTGGAAAGTTCAAGAAGTGGTTCAATTGAGACTGGAGGAATGCATGCCAGGCAAAGGCCATGCAGATGCATTGCTTTAGGCCTGATACTTGCCTGATACTTAGGCTAGACTATCGTGAGTTTAGCAGAAAGTTAATTCAGACAGATGGTAGGAGATGAAACTGTAAAGGTAGTTGTAAGAGTTTATAGTTTGTCATGCTAAGATAGTTAACTTTATTCTGTAGGGAACCATTAAAACATCTTAGGTAAAGGGCTAAATAAATCTCATTTTATTTTTTTAAATAAGCATTTCATTGTAAAATATATAAACATTTATGAGCATTAGATGAGCATTTAATTGTAAAATATATCTATTTGACAGATGAATAAAACATATAATGCAAATGATAACAAATAACTTACTCCTTATAGTAATGACATCCAAATGACAGTGACATTTATCTTAACACCCAGTTTTAGAGATAGATGATTATCAGTTTCTTAGATACTCCTCTCCTGGTGCCTTTCACCTTTTATATTCCCTCTTTCCTCATTAGAGGATATTAATATTTTTGTGCTAATTATTTTCCTAGCATATTATATATATATATATATATATATTTTTTTTTTTTTTGGTTTTTGGGCCACACCCAGTGACGCTCAGGGGTTACTCCTGGCTATGTGCTCAGAAGTCGCCCCTGGCCTGGGGGACCATATGGGACACGGGGGATCGAACCGTGGTCCGTCCAAGGCTAGCGCGGTAAGGCAGGCACCTTACCTCCAGCGCCACCACCCGGCCCCGCATATTATATATTTTACCTTACATTTAGTTGTTACCTGCGTTTAAAATTTAAGTAATAATATACCATATTTTTGTCCCATGAAACACACTTATTTCCCCCACTTTTTTTCTGTGTGTCTTATGGAGCGAATACTTCCTGGAGCTGAAGCCTGAGTGTAAGGGACATTTTTTTATTAACAAAAAAGTACTTAAAATTTTTAATTTTTTGATGTAAAATAAAAAGTTCTTTAAATGTGTTTAACCAGCGGTGAAGTGGTGGGCAGGCTGATTGTTCCCAGCCACCATTTCGTGATGGCATCTTAAGTTGCATTTATTAAATATTTTAGTACACCAGGATTTGTGAGACCTCTTATTGTGCCTGATACCAAACTCATGTCATTCATCTGCATGCATCCTTACATCGTTATACTATCTCTTCAACCCAAATAACATTTTGAGATATGCAACATATGAATGAATTTTTCAGCTTGTTGATATAGGTCAATGGCCAGAGCATATGCTTCATACTTCAACCACAGGTACCACACAGTGATCCCTGAGAACAGAGCTGAGAATATCCCTTAAGTCACTTCATGGGTAGCCAAAAAAAAATTATAAGGTGACTTCTCTGAACATTAGATTTCCCATATTTCTGGGCACTTAATTAAATATTGAATCTGTTTAGATGTTTAGGTAGATAACCCATGTGTTCAGGTTAAGTATTAGTTGACAACAGGTACAACTTTTGAAACCAGGAAAACATTTGGGGATTTGATGATTTATTCCTTTATGATTCTTAAATATCATCATATACTCAAATGTGTAGAAAAAAAGTCAAGATGAAGATAATAATCATTAGTTATAAAATAACAATTTGCCCTGGAACAAATTGTTAAGCTAGCTAGAAGTCATGGTGTATTTTCACAGTCTAACCTTAAGGAAGGCATGTACTTGTCAAATTTTTAGTGGGAGAAATAAATCCCAAATAGAGATATATGTGTCAAATTTTTAGTCTCTTTGGCCACATTAGTTCATTTTCAAATGTTTTTAATATAAAGAAAAGGCCTCTATATATACTGGGTCATGTACTATGCTATATAATGGTCATTGAAACAGTTTTCTTTTTATCGATAAGTGAAGCTTCTTTTGAGAAAATGAGAGCTAATTAGATATCTTTCTTATAAATTCAGTTTATATTTCTCTTGAATAAGTTTTTCTCTAGGTATCGCTTAGACCATAGAATTTTTCAGAAAGTATAGATTCTCTGGTCTGATCCAAGATTTTTTTTATAATGAGAAATTATAACATTGGTACCCAGAAATCTGTATGTTATACTTTTAGATGATTATACTGAAAACTAAAGTTTTAAAATGACTGCCCCTAAAATAATTGTATTGTATACAAATGAAGTGTTGATCAGAAGACCATTCATTTTTGTTGAGTATTCCATTGTCAAAATGCTGTTAAAATGTGGCATAAGGTTATTTTCTGTAATGATAAGAAAATTTAGAAGACATTAGACATTGTGCTAAATGTCTAGCACAATGCAACTTGCAAAAATTTTATGATTTATAACCTTTTAGAAAATTATGTAACCATTACATTTATTCAAGAATATAAAAATGAGGAAAATAAATAGAGTAGAATGCTTAAACATGTTTGCATACATGTACAAAAATGTGCAACTTATATGCCATACAGACATTTATTATCCTTGAAGGAATCTCTTACTTGTTCTTGAAAATCCATGAGAACAGTGTTGCTTTTCCATTAATAGTGAAATTATAAAATATTTTCACATATACTTGTAATCTACATATGCATTCATTCTATTCCATATTTCTAAATATATTCTACATATTTACATACATATGTCTAAATTATATTCTATTGTGAATGGGGGGACAAAAATAAATTATATTCTATGAATTAATTTTTTTCTCGTTTTTTTTTTTGGGGGGGGGCAGAGCAATAGCACAGCAGTAAGGCATTTTTTTGTTTGTTTGTTTGTATGGGGAACCGGGGGATCGAACTGCGGTCCGTCCTAGGTTAGAGTAGGCACCTTACCTCCAGCGCCACCGCCTGGCCCCGAATTAATTTTTTTCTACAAATTAATTTTATAGAATACTATCAACAAGAAATTAAACTGCTTTTACAATTGTTTTAGAGTGTTTTTGAATTGCAGGTTTTAGGATAGTAAAAATTACACCCTCCTCCTTCACTGTCTTTCTGTGGAATAGTTGGAAAAAGAAGCAAAGCAAAGAAATCCTGATCTGACAGATGGCAAAGGCTAAAACAGAGTGAAGTACGCTGTCAATAGGTTTTACTCAAGGGATATTTTCAGACCAGTTCATGACACTGTTGACTGGCTGTAAATCCTGAATGTTTGAGAGCTGGAGAGAGAACACAGGAAATGCAAAAATCTCTTTCCCCATGATCCTATAACTCAGAAAATCCCCAACATCTGGCTCACGTGTGAAGCCAGGAAAGATACAATTTATACTGGCAACCAACCTTACTGAGATTTTTAGTTTCTGGGATCCATGTCACACAGAAAAAGCACTGTACAAGCATTTCAAAGGTCTTTTTTTTTCCATTCCCAAGTGGAAAATCTTCATACACATCAAACAAACTAAAGACAATTTTGTATGGCATTTCCAAGAGATAATTTTTGTACTTTATTAGAATTGGTCAAAGCAGAGACTATTGGATACCTTACTATTTGGTCTTTATTTTTTTTCTGGCTAAATTAAAATTTAAGCAATTATATAATATAGAATAATATTTACAAGAAAAGAAACATTTTCCAAGACAGTGAATTTGTAAACTTTTAAAAAACACTTTTATTACAGAAATTGTCTAAAGGAAAAAGAATAGTTATAATGAAGATGTTCGTCAGCCACCTTTACTACCATTTTTTCAATAATATAAAAATGTTTCTATTTATACTGAGCTTCTGGGTCAGTGATCTTTCTAACTTTATCATATAAATGAGCATTTCTTCCTTTACTCACAGAGACTTCGATTTAGAACAATCGTGCATTCATCATTGACCCAGGAAAGAGGGCAATATAGTTTTGTCAAACTCTCCTCAGAAGAACATTTAACAAGGAGAAATACTTATTTTTTTCCCTTTACCAGTGAAACACCTAAATTTAAAACAGAAAAGGATGAACAAGAGTTAGGGCACCTGCATTTTAAGTGGCCAATTTAGCTTTGATCTCTGGCACCACAACGGTCTCCAAGCATCACTGAATATAGCCCTTGAATACTCACAAGTACCCTTGTAATGGTCCAGCCAGTGGTCGGCAACCTTTTTTTTTCAACTGAGCTAAATCTCGCCAAAACCACAATTGAAATTTATTTTGAGAGCCACACAGGGCGCGCACTGACAGAGTCTAGGAGCAGAGTCCTGACTCCTGGAGTGGCTGCCCGGCACACAGAAGAACCAAAAAGTGTAAAGAGGGGGCCCGGGAGATAGCATGGAGGTAAGGCATTTGCCTTTCATGCAAAAGGTCATCGGTTCGAATCCCGGTGCCCCATATGGTCCCCCGTGCCTGCCAGGAGCAATCTCTGAGTATGGAGCCAGGAGTAACCCCTGAGCGCTGCCGGGTGTGACCCAAAAACCAAAAACCAAAAAAAAAAAAAAGTGTTAAGAGCCACATGTGGCTCGGGAGCCGCAGGTTGCCGACCACTTGAGGCAATTCCTGAACTCACATCATTTGGCCTTGATGAATTTCCCAGAAGTCCTTGGACCTACTGAGCACCACTTGGGAGACCTCCTAACCCTCAAAAAAAACCTGTAGACTAATTTTCTCTAATCTCTTCTCTTTGCCTTTACTTCTTAAGTGCATTTCTGGAGTCGAAATAATTTATTTCTCCCTCCTACCCACTTCCTGACTCCAGTCAAATTTTCTTTTGGGAAACATGTTCTTGTGAGATGCTAGTCTAGGCACCATTTGTATTAAAGTGAGTGTAACCATTTTATCCTCTGAATATCCACATATTAGCATCCTTTTACTGTGACTATGACATGAACAAACAAAATTGTCTAAAGGAAAGTTTTCATAGGGCATTCTACTTTTTAATTAGCTTGACATTGTAAAATATAATTAATTTGGGGACTAGAGATAACTCAAAGGACTAAAGGACTAACTCAAAGGTCACTGTTGCATGAGTGCCCCTGGTTTTATCCAAGACCACATGCCCTACCCTTCTCTCAAAACAAAAATCATTGATTGTAGACTGGCAACCCATTCAGCATCACTAAATGTGGTCCTGATGACCTTCTCCAGTATCAATAAGTCCAGTCCTACACAATGTGGCCCAGTTGACTCAATTTTATCAGGAGAGTCTGTCTCATGGGCTCTCTGAATATAGCTTGGGCTCCAGTCCTCAAAGAAATTAAATCTGATTTCTGTTTCTCTGAAAGTATTGTCTTTAGATACAAAAGCATTTCATTAAAAAATTCAAATTGGGGCCAGAGAGATAGCACAGAGTAGGGCATTTATCTTGCATGGAGCCAATCCAGGATGGATGGTGGTTCGAATCCCATTCTATATGTTTCCTGGGCGATTTCTGAGCACAGAGCCAGAGTAACCCCTGAGTATTGTTGGTGTGACCACCCCACAAAAAATTAAAGTCACTAAGCTTTAGATGAGCTTATATACTAATAATACATTGCCAATTCCCAAGGTAAGACACACTTAAAATAAAAGTAATTAAAATGAAAATATTGTTAATTTAATTTGTCATGTGAAGAACGGCAAATGGAAAAAAAATGAGTGGAGTTAAAAGACTCCAGGCCTCATGTTATTTTTCTGAATTCTCAGTGTATTAAGCCTGTATTAAGTGTGTATTAAGTTATGAATGAAATCATAACTTCATCTGTTAAATCCAAGTTTCAAAATTATGTGATTCACTTGTATTATTTCTGGTATCTTCATTCACTCATTTATGCAGATTTGAATTTAATGATATTCACTGAAATTCCTTGAATCTTTATCAGAGAAGTATTGAAGAGAAAGTAAAAGTAAGAAATCAAAGCATAATAGTGGCTGTGTAGAGACTCAAGATCTTCAATGTATCTAAATAAATTGCTTCCATTTTTAAAAGATGACCCAACTGGGCCAGAACGATAGCACAGCAGTAGGGCATTTGCCTTGCATGCAGCCAGCCCAGGATGGATCCCAGTTTGATTCCCGGCATCCTATATAGTCCCCTGAGCCTGCCAGGAGCGATTTCTGAGCACAGAGCCAGGAGTAATCCCTGCGCTCTGCCAGGTGTGACCCAAAAAAGTCCCCCGCCCCAATGACCTCACTTTCTAATGCAAGAACCACTTCTTTTGTTGTCAATGCCCTTTTCATACAAGTGATGTCAGTGCTTCTGACAATATGCTAGGGACAAATAATACTTGAGAACTAGTTGGAAAATATACTGTGAGACGTGTCAAGTTCCATGTCCTCATTTTAACATCAGAAAAATCTGCAAAACAAAGCTTTCTCACTTCAACATTTTATACTTGATAGAACTCTTTGCACCTGTTTTATTTTTAATTTGAGGACATGCTTTTGGCCAGGTATGAATGATAAAGTAAGAGAGAATAGTACATAATGGAATTACACAGGAAGAGATGGTAGCCAGCTCCATCCATTCATTTTACTTGTTAAATATAATAGATTTTCTTTATGAAATGTATCTTTTAAATGTAGATATGTTGATATATGCTAGTTTACATATCATTATTTTAAATATAAAAATGCACATGGATGGATATTAAGAACTTAGCATTTTCTTTACTAATACAATACATCAGGGTCAATTATTTCCCAGCATCCCTGATAGCAAAATATTCCTCACTTTTATGTAGTAAGAAAGGAACCGGGGTCAGCGTGATAGTGGTACTATCACTGGCACGTTCACGCTGCCAGCTCAGAATCAGGAGCAACCCCTGAGCACTATGGGTGCGGCCCAACCCTCCCCCCACTCCCTGCCAAAGGAACCTTTAAGAAACATGAACTTAAGACAGTATAGAAAGAAATTTTTACCTAATGAACAGAGCAAAACTATTGTAAACTCTTTATTGACAGGAATTTCTTTTTTACACTGTATGAGATGTGAATTATTTTTTCACTTACAATCCAGCTCTGCTAGGTATATTATTAAATATTAGGGATTAGGCCAGGTGTTGATCTGTCTTTGTTGAATAAAACAAATGTGGCATTGCCCTTTGGACTTTAAGATCTGTTAGTATCAGTAATACTAGATGACTCATGGGATGTCTGTTAGCATCTGTCTTCTTCCTGAATCTATTACTGTGTCAATGTGAATGAATGGGTCTACCCCTTCTCCTACAAAGCTAAGAGTTTTCAGTTAAGATTTCCTGAATATGGACATGAGTGATATTACAAAGAATAGTGCACTAGCTCTACATGTGGCTAACCCAGTTTGAGCTTGATAACGCATTTGGGCCTTTGAGCCTGCCAGGAGTAATCCCTGATTACTGCTAGGTTACCCCACTATATATTTTATATTAATATAGAATATATTAATATAAATCAATAAAAATACAATTATATAAATATACATTAATCTATATATTTTACTGAATTATTAGAAGCTATGCATGAGAACAATTTTCCCAAGGACATTTCAAAGCCATACACTTGGCCTTAGTTACTGTATGAAATTTAGCTTCATAGTATAAATATAACTGTGTTTATCACTCACATTGTGACATTATTCAGTTATTTAGAATTAAAATTTTATTGAGATAATTGTAGATGCACATACACATATATCTTCATGTGTGTCTGTGAATGAAGATCAATGCAATTGTATTTTCTGTATATGTTTTTGCTTTCACGGAGCTGTCAGGATGCTCAACACTTCCAAAACCACAAAGATTCTGCCATTTACTTTTCATAATCCTACCCTTTTCCTTCTCTCTTTCCATGCTTGCCTTTTTTGACAATCCATTATTCTATCCTCTGTAATAAAAAATTACAGTTGAGGAATTAGAGCAATAGTATAATAGGTAGGGCATTTGCCTTGCATGTAGTTGACCCAGGTTTAATCCCCAGCATTCCATGTGGTCCTGAATAAAGGTCCAGGAGTAACTGAGTACCTCTGGGTTTGACCGAAATTAAAAGAAAAATCAATTTAAGAATTCTGCATAAATGAAATAATATAGTATGTAACCCCATTGGGTTGTTCATGAAATTGCATGCATCAATAGTTTACTATCTTATATGACTGAGTAATAATTTATGGTATGTTTATTCCTTTTTATTCCACACTTTGCTCAACCATTTCATCTCATTAGGGATATCTAAGAATGAATCCATTTTTCAACTATTACAAATAAAACTGCCTTTACTTTGTATATATATATATATATATAGATAGATAGATAGATAGATAGATAGATAGATAGATAGATAGATAGATAGATAAATTTTATGTCTTTGAATAAATGCCTAGTACTACAATTACAATTCTGGGTAATTTGATAATTTAAATTTGATGTGTAGTTCTCTAAGACAATACCAAACATTTCCATAGTGACTTACTATTTTACATTCCCACCAACAATATATAAAAGGCCTTGCTTTTTCACTTTTTTTTCAGTATGTGGTATAGTTAAGTCTTACTTATTTTTAGCATTTTAAAGCTGCATAATGATGTTTTTATTGTCTTAATTCGCATTTTCTTATGCGAATAGTGTTGAATCTTTAATACATTTTTTGTCATTTTAATATCCCTTTATGTGGACTGTCTGAACGTGTTTTTCCCATTGTTTAATTATATTCTGTTTTATTATGCTGAATTTTGACATATAAATAATACACAATTATAACTTTATTTTTTGGTTGGATATGTGTTTTTACACGTTTCTTTCTAATGGGAAGAAAATTCATCCTCTTTTTTATAAAGTATAAAGTTTAGATCAAGTTTTTATTGTTCCAGGATATATATTCCAGCACCACTTATTGAAAGACTATCCATCTTTTATTGAATTCTTTCTGACCTTTGTCAGATATTTGAACATATTTTTATGTTTTTCTTCACTGTCACACTATCTTGATTACTTTGTTCTATGTTGCCTCAATATCATATAGATATCTGCTACACTATCTCACATCTACTATCTGCAGTTATCATGAGTTTACTTTTTTAGTGCTCCCATGTGGGAGAGTAAAAATAACAAACTCCAAGGGATGGAAGATTCTCAAATTATACCACTTGCTATATTTGGACCCTTCTCACTAAATCTACTTCCCTAATTGTACAAGTATACAAATTAAAGTATATATTGATAGTCATTAATGGGTTGGGTTTTTTTGTCCTCTGTTGTAAGTGCTTAGTTTTATTTCTGGCCTCATATAATCCCCCCTTACTACGATAAAGATTTCACTAAAGTCAGTGCTATGTTGATTGATAAAATGACAGTGACCATAGATTTCCTCTACTTTACAAAAGTTAGTTTTTAATCTGCTAATTCAGATCACTGTGCTTTGGATTATGTGTATGTATCTATGTATGTGTGTGTGTCATTAGATCTGGTTCTATTTCTTCTCTATAATCTTATCTTTGTATTTCTTCCATTCTCCCAGGCCACAGTGAGGTGAATGGTTCTTTTTTCTTGGACAATCTCATGGATGCAAGCAACTCATTAGTCTACTGA
Source organism: Crocidura indochinensis (assembly GCA_004027635.1). NCBI lineage: Eukaryota > Metazoa > Chordata > Mammalia > Eulipotyphla > Soricidae > Crocidura > Crocidura indochinensis. Next base: position 3,394 of record PVKC010026021.1, on the reverse strand, counting down.
AATAGCTTTATCTTATGTTTTCATGTTAGTGAACATTGAGCCTAATCTCAATTTACTGATTAAATGGAAGATCAGTACTTTGTCTCAATATATATCTACTATAGAGATTAACATATAGTGATTAACAAGTTAGGAATATTTGGTCCTTAATAAGACACATCAGAAGTTGAAATTGATTATATGCAGTTTCCAGTAAATCTGTCTGAGAGATCAGAGAGTATGGAGTTGGAGAAGTGGTATTCTGTGAGTAGTTGCCTATCTCATAGGATGTTTCAATCTGTATTTAAAGCTTAAATCATAATCATTATCCAAGCTTCAGATCAAATTCTATGCTGCAGTATATACAATCTCCAGTTCCCAGTCTTAACCATCTCCTCTGTTTCAATGCAAGCACATAAAGATGTGCTTGGTTCATATGAGGAACTGCCAAAAGAGATATAATTGTTTTAGGGTTGCATAAGCAGAATTGTAAGTGTTTTTGTTGTCACAGATTTACAACTATAAGTGCAGAAACACACTGCTCTTAGGACCTATGGCTCTGCAGTATTGAGAATTCATGAGTATTAGTTTTCCATAAATTATTACATACTTTAATTGAAGAGGATATTATTTTCCCTCTCTGAAGGAATTTGTGACAGTTCCTCCCTTAATTTTTTAAAAAAAATTAACGTGACTGATTTATTTCTCTTCTTTTTCTCAGCAAATGAATTTATAATTGGTGTGGGTAGACTAGATTACGCAGTTTACAGTTTTAGTACCGTTAAATTAAAACATGAGCTTTCATTTAAATTGGGAATGGCCAAAATGAAAACATGAAGAAATAATTATGATGGCACTAGACATCACACAATTGTCTGGGTTTGTACAGTATACCCTTCTACTGCCAATACAGACATTTCAGTTTCTGTTTAGTGTGGTGTATCAATAAATTCTTTTTTTTGTTTGTTTGTTTGTTTTGGGGCCACACCCGGCTGTGCTCAGGGGTTACTTCTGGCTATCTGCTCAGAAATAGCCCCTTGCAGGCACGGGGGACCATATGGGAAGCCGGGATTTGAACCAATGACCTTCTACATGAAAGACAAATGCCTTACCTCCATGCTATCTCTTTGGCCCCTTTTTGTTTTTTTGTTTTTGTTTTTGGTATCAATAAATTCTATCTTACCCGAGTGACTCCAGATTTCTTAAGTGAAATTAAGTTTTATTGCTTTATTCGTGTTTTATGACTTGAAAAACTTCTTGTTAAAAACAGATGACACATTTAAAAACAGTAATAATGAACTTAGTAATAGTGTTGTTTAGTCACACAATCTATGGTAGATAACGATGTAAAGAAAATTGATTTGCCTTTTGTCTATAAATATCCATGTTCCAGGAATCAGTGCCATGCGAGTAATGACACTACAATTTTGGAATTTTCATTATGACAAAAGAGCTGTATCAAAAATACTAAAACAAAAATCAGCAACTCACAATTGTATCAGATTTTGCCTGAAAATTTCCAGTATAATCTTTTTAGTTCTTTAAGCTCTAGGCCTAAGGAATGTACCAACTATATGAGAATCTACATAAGGAGTGTAACAAGTAAATGAGAATGTTAGTTATGAATTGAAAATGCTTTCTTCCATCTTTCACCCTAACTTTGACTATGATATCTTCTAATTCAGCAGTGATTTGAATCTATATTATTCCTACTGATATTGATCTTTGGGAGAAATTGATTATCCTTCACTCTCTAACCAGTTGCCTGCAGTCTACTATAGGTGACAGGAAAACAAAAGAACTAGAAATTTATTCCAATTTTAATTCTAAGTTTGAGGAAAGTATTGGAGAAAAGAGATTGACTCTATCTATTGGTTAAATATCTCTATGGATATATTATCTTCTTTAGGTATAACTTTACAAAGACTGAGAAGAGTCTCAGATGTGTAGAGCATCTTTTCCTTAACCCATAAAAGGCCTCAGCTTTTATCAGCAAAAGGAAAAAGGACCCTGTTCTTTGTTTTCAGTCACTTGTTAAAGTGGAATGCAGTCAGACATATAAACACTGTAGTATGTATTGAAACATTTGATCTTTACAAGTAGGAATGGCTAAAGCAGTAACAAGCTATGCAGAGCCTGGCACATGTAGGCATAAATTTTCTGGGGTCAGTGGACCTGGGGGAGAGTTGGAACCTACATACCAAGATCACTTTTGATAGGAAGAATAGAATTTAATAGGAAGAAGACAAAAAGGAGAGGTGTTTTCAGATGATTTCATTTTTAATTTATACAGTTTAAAAGGGAAGTGAAATGAAATAAAAGTACCTCATGCTGGTAGAGGAAGGGAAAATCATGGGAAAGAGTACAGTTTGGAATGCATGTTCTTTTATGTTCTCTGCATTAGCAAGTAAATACAATAGTACTATGTGGAAACAACAAAGGAATTAAAGCATGCCATTGTAGAAAGGCATAATAAAAGCCGACAGGCCAATCTGGGATATATTTTTATAAGTGTAATTACTTTGCAGGTGGAATAATATTAGAGCTTTGCCATGATTCCTTCCCTCCCTCTGTGGCAGATATGCCAAACTCAGAGCCTGCCAAAGCACTCCAGAACTTTTGAATAGAAAGAAGGCATCTCAAGAAAAGTATTAACTGTCTCAAGAGTCCAAACAGTGTCAGTTTCAATTGCAGTCAGTTCCTTTGGTTTGGAACTGCAGAAGACAGGTCCCTAGCATCCATGGATTGTCTTATAAAACTGTCTTATAGTCATAATTCTTTTATAGAATTTCTTGTTAGGAAATCTTCAGTATATGCATATGTTATTAAGAAGAGTGAATGCACTAATTCTTACCCACTTAAACATCTACTTGAACAATTTATTTGGTGGATTTTGAATTCTTTTTTCAATGTTAAAGAAATTCATCAATTTTTTCAAGCTATCAATTAAACAAAGACAGCCCTAAATTTTAGTATTGTTAGTTACCTCTGTTGAAGAAAATGTTCATGCCCTCTCTACAAAAGTGTACAGAACTGTTAGCATTATTGATAAGACACATTTACAAATATTACATGAGGTTAGTTTCTGTATACTTCTTGGTTTCCGGAATAATAAAGCTTCTAAGAAACTGAAAAAAGTTAGTACACTTACAAACAAGTCCTTGAATAGACAATTCTTCATATATCTTGGTAAGGAAAACTGTTCCCAGGCACACAGGACAATACCTATGACTTCACTCTAATTTGCTTCCGCTATTTGAAAGTCAGCCCAGGGACCTAAGTAATCAGGTCTTCAGAATTTGACACGTTGATTCCTAGTACCCTTCAGTCTCTCTCTCTCTCTCTCTCTCTCTCTCTCTCTCTCTCTCTCTCTCTCTCTCTCTCTCTCTCTCTCTCTCTCTCTCTCTCTCTCTCT
>PVKC010026020.1:0-16278 GCA_004027635.1 Crocidura indochinensis | reverse complement strand
AAAAAAAAAAAAAAAAAAAAAAAAGAAAGAAAGAAATGTCTGTTCTCTTCTCTCCTCTCCACTTTTGAATTTGGGCTATAAGTTTTGTTATTGAGCTTTGTGGCTGCTTTATAGATCTTGGATATTAGATCTTCTTCTGTTGTATTGTGAGAAAATAGCCTCTCCTATTCAAGTAAGGTGTTTTTATCCTTGAGTACTTTTGCTTTTAAACTAATTTGATGTAGTATCATTTGTTTATTTTTGGTTTTGTAATCGTTATCTTTGTGATCAGTTCATTGAAGCACCACTAAGGGCATTTTCCAGAAGAATTATCCTTATCTGCCCTCCTTTGGCACAATCAGTAGTAATGTTTGCTGCTACAGCCATGCACCTTTCCCCTCTATTTGTTCCATCAACTCCATGAGGCACCTATTATTCACCTATGTTTCCAAATCAAATGCATGAGTCAGGCATGCAAACTGGGTGAAAAGTAGTGAGGTTTACATATGAATTATAGCTGATTTTTGGTTGTGATTGAGATGGGAATTATGCAAGGACCTGCTTGATCAGCCCAACCCATGATGAGAGGTGTGATCAATATAAGATGTAAATTTTGAATATCTACTCAGAAACTTTCAAATGTACAGTAAAATATTGCCACTATGTTTTTACATTTATGCACATAGTTTTATATAAGTAAGCATATATGTGTGTCACATTTGATTTGTTCTCTTATTTATCAAGGACACTTTTCTTGTTACCTTGACTTGGATAATGTCAACTTAATGCTGCATATTGTTCACTTACACACTTGCTATTTTTCTAGATTTCTTCTTGTAATTAATTCTAGTTTCATGCCATGGTTGTCAGAAAAACATGCTTGGTGTGATATCAATTTCCCTAAATTTATGTTAGTTTCTATATTGTGACCTAGCAGAATGTTCCATGTCCACTGAGAAGGAACAGGTATTGTTACTGAATATCTTGTTAACTAAACCCTCTTACTACCAAGTTTTAGTTCATTTTTACTTGTGACCTACACATTCTTTAATGTGGTGTATTGAAATCTCCCACTATTACTGTATTTTTGTATTTCTCATGTCACTTTTATTAGTTTGACCGTTTGTTTATAATGTGCTCTTTGACTCCTTATTATAATCTTATATCTATTTTGTGTGATACAGATTTAACTACCCTACTTGCTTTTTTAATTGCATGAAATCTCTTTTAAAGTATTTCACTCTGTTTTTGAAATTCTTATAGCAGAACACAGTAAGATCTTATGTTTATGTTTATTTACCCACATTGTCATTCATAAAAAAAATTGTATTTGTTTAAAATACTCTAAAATTTTGCAAGTACATCTGCAAAAGAGTACCAAGCCATGCTCACCACCACAGTACCAGGACTCTGAACTTTTCACTCATATTTCCTTCATTTTCTATTCCATTTTAGTGCTCACCATGTTCTTCACAGTCTATTACATTTCTCATTACATTCATCAATTTTCCTTACACTATATCTTGTTTTGATATTTATAAATATAGCCTATTTTGCTATGTGTTATTTATTAAATTTTCAATTGTTTACATTCCAGATAAAAGGAGTAGAATATTTGTCTTTTGAATTCCACAGTTATGCACTGAAGCTTTCTCCAAAAGCATATATGAATGTATGTAGAAATAAGAATATAACTTCTTTTATTTTATTTTATTTTTTTGGTTTTGGGACCACATCCAGTAACGCTCAGGGGTTACTCCTAGCTATGCACTCAGAAGTCGCTCCTGGCTTGGGGGGCCATATGGGAAACCAGGGGAACGAACCGCGGTCCATCCTAGGCTAGCGCAGGCAAGGCAGGCACCTTACCTCCAGCGCCATCGCCCAGCCCCATAACTTCTTTTTTATAATAATATCTTTATTTAAACACAGTTATTACAAACATGATTGCAGTTGAGTTTCAGTCATAAAAAGAACAAATGCATCACCACTGCAATATTCCATCACCAATGCCTCCTATCTCCCTCCTCCCCAATCCCTGCTTGTATTGAAGACAGGCATTCTACTTCTCACACTCATTAATATTGTCATGGTAGCTGTTAGTGTAGTTATTTCTCTAACTACACTCACCACTCTTTGTGGCAAGCTTCATATCATGAGCCAGTCCTTCCAGCCTTCATCTCTAGGCATTATTATAATAATGTATTTATTTTGCTTAAACCCATTGATCAGTGAGACTATTCTGTGTGCCCCCCTCTCTCTCCCTTTGACTTATTTCACTTAGCATAATAATTTCCATGTCCATTCATGTATAGGAAAATTTCATGACTTCATCTTTCCTGGTGGCTGCATAATATTCCATTGTGTACATGTACCACAGATTCTTTAGCCATTCATCTGTTGAAGGGCATCTTGGTTGTTTCCAGAGTCTAGCTATTGTAAATAGCACTGCAATGAATATAGGTGCAAGGAAGGGATTTTGCATTGCATTTTGGTGTTCCTAGGGTATATCCATAGTGGTGGTATAGCAGGATCATATGAGAGTTCAATTTCCAGTTTTTTGAGGAATCTCCAAATTGTTATCCATAAAGGCTGGACTAGACAACACTCCCACTATCAGTGAATGAGAGTTCCTTTCTCCCCACATCTTCATCAGCACTGATTGTTCTTGTTCTTTGTGATGTGTGCCAGTCTCTACCTCATTGTTGTTTTGATTTGGATTTCCCTGAGAGTTAGTGATGTGGAGCATTTTTTTCATGTGCCTTTTGGCCATTTGCATTTCTTCTTTGAAAAATTGTCTGTTCATTTCTTCTCCCCATTTTTTGATTGGTTTAGATATTTTTCTTGTTATTTTTTTGTCAGTACTTTATATATCATAGAGATTAGCCTGTTATCTGATGGGTATTGGTGAATAGTCTCTCCATTCTGTGGGTGGCTTTTGTATCCTAGGCACTATTTCCTTTGAGATGCAGAAGCTTCTCAGAATAATGTAGTTCCATCTGTTTATCTCTGTTTATACTGTTTTAGATAGTGCTATTTCCTCCTTGAAGATATCTTTGGTCTTAATGTCATGGGGTGTTTTACCTATGTGTTGTTCTATATACCTTATGGTTTCAGGCCTGATATCAAGGTCTTTAACCCATTTGGATTTGACCTTTGTGCATGATGTTAAATGGGGGTTTGAGTTTCCTTTTTTGTATATGGCTGACCAGTACTGCCAATACCATTTATTGAAGTGGCTTTACTTGCTCCATTTTGGATTTCTTGCCCCTTTAGATTAGCTGATTGTATGCCTAGGGAACATTTTCTAAATACTCAAGTCTATTCCACTGATCTGAGAATCTGTCTTTATTCCAATAGCATGCTATTTTAATGACTATTGCTTTGTAATACAATTTAAAATTGGGGAAAGTAATGCCTCCCATATTCCTTTTCCCAAAGATTGCTTTAGGTATTCGTGGGTGTGTATTGTTCCAAATGAATTTTAGAAGTGTTTGATCCACTTCTTTGAAGAATGTCATGGGTATCTTTAGTGGGATTGCATTAAATTTGTACAATGCTTTGGGGAGAATTGACATTTTAATGATGTTGATCCTGCCAATCCATGAGTAGGGCATGTCTCTTTTTTCTTGTGTCCTCTTTTATTTCTTGAAGCAGGCTTTGTAGTTTTCTTTGTATAGGTCCTATAACGCTTTAGTTAAGTTGACTCCAAGATATTTGACTTTGTGTGGCACTAATGTGAATGGGATTTTTTTAATGTCCATTTCTTCTCTATCATTATTAGTGTATAAGAAGGCCATAGACTTTTGTGTGCTAATTTTGTATCCTGATACTTTGCTATATAAATTTATTATTTCTACAAGCTTTTTGGCAGGGTCTTTAGAGTTTTCTAGATATAATACCATGTCGTCTGCAAACAGTGAGGGCTTGACTTCTTCCTTTTCTATCTGGATGCCCTTCATATCTTTATCTTGCTTAATCGCTATGGCAAGAACTTGCAACACTATGTTGAATAGCAATGGTGAGAGAGGGCAGCCTTGTCTTGTACCAGATTTTAGATGAAAGTAGACTTTTAGTTTATCACCATTAAGAATAATATTTATGGAGGCTGAGCTGGTGGTGCAGAGCAGTAAGACACCTGCCCTGCTGGTGCTAGCTTAGGACAGACTGTGGTTTGATCCCCCAATGTCCCATATAGTCCCCCAAGCCAGGAGCGATTTCTGAGTGCATAGCCTGGAGTAACCCCTGAACATCACCGGGTGTGGCCCCAAAACAAAACAAATAAAAAATAATATTTGCCACTGATTCATGGTAAATGGCCTAAGTGTCTCATAAATTCTGATAATTTGTGTCTTCATTGTTGTTGCCAGGAATGTTTTGATTTCCCCTTTGATTTCATATCTTAATCACTGGTTTTTGAGCAGTAAACTGTTTAATTTCCAGGTGTTGAAGTTTTCCTTCTGTGTCCCTTTTTAGTTCATGTCTAATTTCAGTGCCTTATGATCAGTGAAACTAATCTGCATGGTATCTATCCTCTTGATTTTATGGAAGTATGTTTATGGGCTGCCATGTGGTCTCTCCTGGAGAATGACCCATGTGCATTGTGCATTTCTTTCTAATTTGGATAGATTTTACTTCTTTTTTCTAACCTGACTGCTTGGATTGGACTTGCAATATGGCAGACACTGAATCGGAGTGGTGAGGAGGTAGGTAAACTTCCTTTGTTCCTAATTTATGAGAAAGCCATTTTCAGTTTTTCACCATTTGTATGATGTTAATTGTAAACATCTATTTTTTTAAGTATGTTTCATCTATGCACAATATGTGCTCTCATTAGGATGGCATACTGAGTTTTACCAAACCCATCTTATGCTTCTACAAGATCATGATAGTTATTCTTTATTCTTTTACTGTTCGGTTACTGATTAGCAAACATCTGTCCACACCTCTATTCCAGAGATGAATTGCTTTATCACAGTCTAAAACTCTTTAGCTGTTGAATTTCACTTTGAATTTTTGCATCTGTATTCATTAGACATATTGTCCTCTAGGTCTTGTAAACATTTTTTTTCATTTTGGTGTGAAAGCAATGCTGATTCCAAATAAGCCGAGGAGTATTCCTATTCAATTTTGGGGGGAAAAAAGTATGAGAATTATTGACATTAATTCTCTAATGTTTGACACTATTCACCATTAAAACTATTTTTGGGCTATTCTTTGTCAGGATTTCTTCTTCACTGTTTTAATGTTTTCATAAATTGCTGATTTATTCAAGTTTTCCATTTCTTCATAATTTAATCTTATAATATTATTTCTTTTAGTGTATCATCTAGAACTACAAAGTTACAAAGTAATTCATGATTGAGTTTTAGGCAAGAATGTTGTGTGCCTCTTCACCTTTCCTCCCAGCCACCTCCTCCAACCTCACCCTTCCCCAATTCTCTAAGAAAGGCACTTTTTTTCTTTTTAGACACTTTGATATGCAATGCTGTTACTGATAAAAATAGTTTAATATCCCTCCTAGTCTATCCTCCTCCAGAGCCTTTACTTAATCTTTGCTTCAGTGTTCTCTTCCCTGACCTCTCTCTCTTGCCCAGGTGGTGAGCATCCTATTGACATCCATTTTCTTGTTCTTAGTTTCTATTAAATTTGCGATTTGTAATTCCCCTACTATGTTTCCTTAAATCTCATTTTGAGATTATTCTGTATTGGTTCCTCCCATTCTGGCTCACTTAATTCAATATGAGACTCCAGATCCATCCTATTGGTAGCAAATTGCCTGATTTCATCTTCTGACCAAATAGAGCTCCATTGGTTTCTTTATCTAGCCATATTTTCTTGAGCACTTGGGTTGTTTCCAGAGTCAGCTATTGTAAACAGTGCTGCAATGAGTATAGGAGTGCAGACATCTTATCTGCATTTTTATTATTTTATTTTATTTTATTTTGGTTTTTGGTTCACACCCAGTGATGCTCAGGGGTTACTCCTAGCTATGCGCTCAGAAGTCGCTCCTGGCTTGGGGGACCCTATGGGAAACCGGGGGATTGAACTGCGGTCCGTCCTAGGATAGCGCAGGCAAGGCAGGCACCATACCTCCAGCGCCACCGCCCGGCCCCTGCATTTTTATTTTGAGCCCCTGGGGTTTATTTCAAATAGGGTAAGTATTGGATCACATCGAAGCTTAATTTCTTGTTTTTGTTGTAGTTTGGTTGATTAGTTTTTATTGTGGCTTGGTTGATTAGTTTTTGTTGTTTTAAGAAAAGCCAATCTTATGCTTTATATTTTAGGAATGTATCTGTTCTAATGTATATGATTTGTTTATGGATGTTCAGATTAGTCTCTAATAACATTTGAATATTTCTGTCTCTTTTCATTTATCAGTTTGTTTTGGCTTCTTTTCTTTTTACTTACCTTGTTTTCAAGTAGTTGATTTATTATTTTAATTTGTTCTAATCTTTTTCGATTATTTTCTTCAAATGTTTATTACCTTTCTTTTGCTAACTTTGTGCTTAATTTGTTTACTTTCTTCCTTAAAGTATAATTGTCTTATTAGATATGTTGTTTCTTTTTGTGGTCTCCCTTTTTTTGGTAAGCTCAGGGCTTACTCCTGGCTCCATGCAAGGTCAGCACCTTACCCATTGTACTATCTCTTTAGACCTAGATATTTATATATGCACATATGTCTATAAATTTTCTTAGAAGTATTTTTGATTTATCTTATAAGTTGTTCAGTGTTTTCATTTTGTCTCAATACATTTTATTTTCTGTTTTGATCTTTGATCTCTTATTTGTTCAAAAAACATTGATTTCCATGTATTTGTTAGGAGATATTTTTTCTATTTATTGGAGGATCACATGGAGTGGAAAGGGGACCATGCATTACAAGAGATTGAACCTGGGTTCCTACATGAAGAGCATGTGCTCAGGCCATTGAATTATTTCTCTATTTTTCAAACATACTATTTTTAAACTACTTTTATGGACCTGCATATGATCTGTTCTATTTTATGTGCACCTAAGAAACTTTCCTGACTCTGTTGAATAAAATGTTTAGTAAAAAATTTGCTAAATTTATTTTCCTATACTATTTGCAAGTTTGTTTTATTATGATCATTTCAATTTCAAAACTAGAGTATTAACATTTCTTGCTGTTATTTTAATGCTATTTAATTATGCCTTTAATATATTGCTTGCTTTAATTAGGTGTTCTTATGCCTAATATTTATTTTATATTTATAATTAAATCAATTGGTGAACTGAACTTATTTTTTGTTTGTTTGTTTTTTGTGGTTTTTGGGTCATCCTGGGCAGTGCTCAGGGGTTATTCCTGGCTTCATGCTCAGAAATTTCTCCTGGCAGGCACGGGAGACCATATGGGACATCGGGGTTCAAACCGATGATCTTCTGCATGAAAGGCAAATGCCTTACCTCCATGCTATCTCTCCAGCCCCAAACTGAACTTCTTATATTACTAAATGACTGCTTTGTGCTTGTACTGATTTTAATGTCTATTTTATTGTTTTAATTTTTTGTATCAATTATTTGAATTTATTTGTTTACATAAGTAAAATCCTATAGCAAATAATGATCACAAACTGACTTTAGTGATGTATTTCTGATCATTTTATTTGTCATTAAAGTTTTGTTGGAGCAAGCAATAAGAAATAAATTTGTTTTATGCATGTGAAGGAGGCTGACTAGGGGGTTGAAGGAAACGTGGGGGCACTGATGGAGGGAACACCAGTTGGGGGTGGGCAATAGCACTTGCCATACACACACTGACTGGGGTTCAATCGCCAGGAGTGATTTCTGAACTCAGATCCAAGCGTAACCCTGGAGCAACTTTGGGTGAGGCTTAAAAACAAAAACTAAACATGCACACACACACACACACACACACACAATCTGGGTTTGATCCCCATGACTAATTGACTAATGTCTATTTTAATGTGATATAACTATAGTTATTCAACCAATGGTAAGCCTTTGGTTACTATTTGCATGACCTTTCTCTTTCATCCCTTTATTTTCAAACTATGCCCTTAAAGCAGTGCTTCTCAAATAGTGGGGCATGCTCCCCTCCCCGGGCGGGGGCCGAGAGGCTCCACTGTCATAACAAGCTAAGCCCTTTGTTTATGTCTCTGTATGTCTCTGGAGCTAAGAGCTGTTGTGTCCTGCTTCAAATCCCGCTTCGAGAAACTACGCATTGCAAAACATGCTCATTGTAGCCATTAATCCAGACATCACCTGGCTTCTTCCTAATCTCTTAATATATATCAGTATGACACCTAGGGCCAGGCCAGAGAGGAACTACTCCGAAATATAAGAATTTACCTTCCTTTTATCCTTTGGCCTCCTAACTGAACTGTATTCTATTCTAAGGTTACAAACCACCTAAAGCCATGTCTACTGTCTTAAAGATCAAACAATGTACACTGATAAGTTTCTGTACTTTGCAAAGAAACAAAATATGAGCATTCCTTTCATACCAGTGACTGGCATTTTACCCCTGAAAAATTCCTAGCTTGGAGATTAAATTTGGAACACGCTTGTCAGAACGTGTTACCCCACACATTCATTGTGTGGTCTCAATTCTTCATATTTTGCCTTATGCCGGTTTGTGCTCCCCAGTTCCCTGAAGTAGGATTCAATGAAATCCTCTGGCACTGTCAGACAAAAGCCAGCCAGCAGCAGTATCCTGCATATCACTTTACCTCTTTTCAGTACCCATTCCTCTCCAGTGCAGTCACTTTCTTTTATCATTGTCATAGCAATCTCTTAAGTCCCTGAGCTCCCCATATAATGACAAGCTTCCTACTAAGAACCAGTTTTCTATTCTTCGTTTATATTGCCTTTGGGTAGTAGTTATCTCCCTACTATGTTTCTTTATGTCACTCATAAGAGTGAGATCATTTTGTGTATGTCCCTCTCCCGCTGACTTATTTCACTCAGCATGATACTCTCCAGATGTACTCATGTAGCTTTTCATGACCATGACTTCATCTTTTCTAAATTTGGGGGGGGGGGTTGGGCCACACCCATTTGATGCTCAGTGGTTACTCCTGGCTAAGCGCTCAGAAATTGCCCCTGGCTTGGTGGGACCATATGGGATGCCGGGGGATCGAATCTTGGTCTTTCATTGACTAGCACTTGCAAGGCGAACACCTTACCTCTAGCGCCACCTCACCGGCACCCATGACTTCATCTTTTCTAACAGCTGAGTAGTATTCCATTGTAAATATGTACCATAGTTTCTGTATTCAGTCACCTGGCTTGGGGTACCTCATTGTTCCCATATCTGGTTATTGTGAATAGTACTGCTAGAGGAGTATACATAGTACATAGAATTGCAAATGTCTTTTCTACATTGTGTTTCTCAGCCTTTGGGGTAAAAAAAATTAGGAGTATGCTGAGTAGTACGGAAGCTCAATTTCAATTTTTTTTTTTGAGAAATGTCCATATTGTATTCTGAAAAGGCTGAACAAATTGACATTCACCAGCAAAGAAGGAAGACTCCTTTTCCTCACATTCACATCGACCCTGGCTATTTTTTGTTTGTTTGTTCGTTTTTGGACCATACTAATTTGATGCTCAGGGGTTACTCCTGGCTAAATGCTCAGAAATTGGCCCTGGCTTGGGGGGACCATATGGGACGACGGGGGATTGAGCCACAGTCCTTCCTTGGCTAGCGCTTGCAAGGCAGACACCTTACCACTAGCACCACCTCGCTGACCCAGCTATTGTTCTTTTTGATGAGTTTCAGTCTCTCTTGTGTGAGATAATATCTTAAGATTTGTATTTTAATTTATTTCTTTATGCTGACTAATTAGACACCAAAACACATACAATATGCTCAGCAAATAGGGTTGCAATGGTCTTTTTATTCATACTTTAATCTCTTTTCCAACTCCTTGCAGTCATAAATAATTTAAGTTTTTGGTATCCTGCTGTTATCAAATTAGAGAGTGAATTTAATTTATTCTTATTGAACTATATAGGTAAAGTAAAATTTGGAGTTAGTGACATTATTTAATATTGAATATATGCAAATTATTTCATTTTTCATCAGCATTTGTAAAATTCCACCATGCAGTTTTCTTTGCATTTAGCAAATTTAGTATTTTCCTAAGTATATAAAGTTGTTATATTAATATATCCCTACAGAAATGATTAGATTCCTGTATAAAAATAATTTTCAATGTATATTACTTTAAATTTTTTTATTAATATCTTTATTTAAACACCTTGATTACAAATATGATTGTAGTTGGGTTTCAGTCATGTAAAGAACACCCCTTCACCAGTGCAACATTCCCACAACCAATGTTCCAAATCTCCCTCCTCCCCACCCCATCCCTGCCTGTACTCTAGACAGGCTTTGCACTTTTCTCATTGATTCACATTGTTATGATAGTTCTCAGTGTCGTTATTTCTCTAACCATACTCATCACTCTTTATGGTGAGTTGCATGTTGTGAGCTGGACTTTTCAGCCCTCCTCTCTTGGTCTTTGAGGATGATTGCAAAAATGTCTTTCATTTTTCTTAGAACCCATAGATGAGGGGGCTGGGCGGTGGCGCTGGAGGTAAGGTGTCTGCCTTGCCTGCGCTAGCCTAGGATGGACCATGGTTCGATCCCCCGGTTTCCCATATGGTCCCCCAAGTCAGGAGCAACTTCTGAGCACATAGCCAGGAGTAACCCCTGAGCATCACTGGGTGTGGCCCAAAAACCAAAACCAAAACAAAACAAAAAACCCATAGATGAGTGAGGTATTCTGCATCTATCTCTCTCCCTCTTTTTTCACTCAGCATAATAGATTCCATGTACATACATGTATAGGAAAATTTCATGACTTCATCTCTCCTGAGGCTGCATAATATTCCATTGTGTATATGTACCACAGTTTCTTTAGCCATTCATCTGTGGAAGGCATCTTGGTTGTTTCCAGAGTCTGGCTATTCTAAATAGCGCAGCAATGAATATAAGTGTGAGGAAGGAATTTTTGTATTGCATTTTTGTATCCCAGGAGTGGTATAGCTGAATCATATGAGAGATCAATTTCCAGGTTTTGGAGAAATCTCCGTATCGCTTTCCATAAAGGTTGGACTACATGGCATTCCCACCAGCAGTGAATAAGAGTTCCTTTCTCTTCACATCCCTGCCAGCACTACTTGTTCTCATTCTTTGTGATGTGCGCCAATCTCTGTGGCATGAGATGGTACCTCATAGTATATAGTGCATCTTAGTGATGTGGAGCATTTTTTCATGTGCCTTTTGGTCATTTGTATTTCTTCTTTGACAAAGTATCTATTCATTTCTTCTCCCCATTTTTTGATGGGATTAGATGGGGTTTTTTTCTTGTAAAGTTCTATCAGTACCTTATATATTTTGGATATTAGCCCCTTATCTGATGAGTATTGGGTGAATAGTTTCTCCCACTCAGTGGGTGGCTCTTGTATCCTGGGCACTATTTCCTTTGAGGTGCAGAAGTTTCTCAGCTTAATATATTCCCATCTGTTAATCTCCACTTTCACTTGTTTGGAGAGTGCAGTTTCCTCCTTGAAGATGCCTTTAGTCTCGATGTCATGGAGTATTTTACCTATATGCTGTTCTATATATCTTATGGTTTTAGGTCTGATATCAAAGTTTTTTATCAAGGTCATTTGTATTTTACCTTTGTAAATGATGTTAGCTGGGGGTCTACGTTTGCTTTTTTGCAAGTGGCTAACCAGTTGTGCCAACACCATTTGTTGAAGAGGCTTTCCCTGATCCATGTAGGATTTCTTGCTCCTTTATAAAAAATTAGGTGATTGTATATCTAGGGAACATTCTCTGAATACTCAAGCTTATTCCACTTATCTGAGGGTCTGTCTTTATTCCAATACCATGTTGTTTTGATAACCATTGCTCTGTAATACAGTTTTAAGTTGGGGAAAGTGATGCCTCTCATATTGCTTTCCCCAAGGAGTGCTTTAGCTATTTGAGGGTGTTTGTTGTCCCAAATAAATTTCAGAAGTTTGATTTCAAAGAAGTTTGATCCACTTCTTTGAAGAATGACTTTAAATTATTAATGCAGTCTATTAATCAATTAATCAATACATTAAAACTGACTATCTAAATCAAACCACAATATTTCTTCATGAAGAATCGCATTTTTCTGATCTACCATAATTAACATATCAGTTGTTATTGATTTGTGCAAATCAAAATATTTTTGTTTTGTTTAGGGGACCCATCCAACAGCATTCATATCTTACCTCTGACATCACTCATGCTAAGGAATTATTCCTAGCAGGGGGCACAGGGACCATCTGAGTTTCAGAAAATCAAATCTGAATTGGTCACATGCCAGGTAAATACCTAACACGCCGTATTATCTTTCCAGTATCTATCGATAAACTAGACAAAGTTTTCAACTGAGTAGTATGGTAGTAGTAAATAAAATAGTAAATTATAGACATTCAGATTTGAATCTTATGTTTGTAGATTCTTTGTTAATAGGTTTGTTTTCTGATGTTCTACCCTCAGTGCCACTCAGATGTGTTTACTGTAACTGACACTATGTGCCATCTTCAGAATCATCTTGTGCCTTGGAAATTTCCACCTTCTTGAAGCTTTTGCTGATTGTTTGATATGATATAAGGTTCCAGCACCTAATTACTCATTTGCATTGCAGTTCCACGGATGAGCACTGAATATTTCCAGTGGGCATCAGTGGGCATCCCACTAGGGATCACTCTCTCATGATGTACTCTTTGTAGAGATGCTACAAGAATGTGTTTATACATACTGACAGGGAGTGTGTTGAGAATTTGGGATTTGAGGATGAATGCACAGCAGACAAATGCTTATCCATATGCCATTAATCAATGTATTGCTCTATTTACCTTTTAAGTAGAATGGACAGATTTATACTCTGGGCTGACGATGTGGTTAAAATTATAAACTAATTTTGAGGTTGTTTTTATTAGTGTTTAGGTGATATGGTTATAGTAACAGTACAAAATTATTGCACCACATCACCACCTCAATGTCCAAGATCCACCACCTCTTGTGTTACTTTTAGTTCAGTGCTCATTTTTTTCCTCTTCTCCTGCCTCTGCTTGGTAATCTGAGTATTTTTATCCTCGGTCAAGTTTTCCTCACTGTTTGACATTGTTTCTAACCTTGTTCGTTTTTATATACAGCACAGATGAGTGAGGTCTTTTAGTCATTGTCCTCCCTCCCACATATTTCACTTAATATGATGACCTTAATTTCCAGCTAAATTGCAGTGCATTGGGAAATTTCATCTGTACTTGCAACTGCATAGTATTCCATTTTGTGTATGTATATGCTACCAACCCCACCTAAACAAAAATACTGCCCCTCCTAAGAAAAAACTGATGAAAGAGAATTTCTTGTGTTTATAACTACCTATACCTTTTGTACTTTTTGTACCTTTTGTACATTTTCTCTTACTAAGTTAGAAAAGTTCTTCCTAAGCTATTAAAATATAAATAGAACTTTTACTGCATTATCTTTTACTTTAGGGACCCCAATACTATGGAGGCTTTCCCTCTTGGTTTCTCACTGGCCTCTTATTGTGATTTTCTTTTCATTTTCTGGATGCTTTTGCTAATTTTTTTAGTTTTACTTTTGGTGTGTATGTGGGACAACCAACAGTGCTCAGGTTTAACACCCAGCTCTGCACTCAAGAATTACTCCTGGCAGGCTCAGAGACCAAAGATGGTGCCAGGGATCAGACCCAAGTTCAAGGTAAGAGAGCCTATCCACTGCACTATTGCTCCAGATCCTATTTGGATCCTATTTAACTTTTCACCTCAGCTTGTACTCAATATGCCCATATTTTTCTTTAAAACATTTTCCTATGTTATCTATTACCATTTTCTTCATGTTTAGGGTAAATATTGTCAAATATTATCTTGAACTCTTCAGTAAATTGCCTACTTCTATTACAGTTCAATTAATATGGAAGTTTGGCTGTGTTGCATTAGTGGTATGCTCTTCTGTTTGTTCATTTTTTAACCACATATTTGTCTGGGTGCAGCTAAAATATCTTTCCTTATCTTGATGTGCAAGACCTGTATTACAGTTGAAAGCTTGTAGAATTTTACCCAGAATACCATGGTGTTTATTGCTTTATATATGACACCTCTGCACCTGCATGGATATTTGGCTCTCTCACAGGATAGTATTGAGAGCGCAAGCAAAGATATTACTGCTAACAGAGACAACATGAATTTGTGCCTCCCTGAAGTCTGCTGGGTTATGAGCTGAGAAACTCTCTAACTACCCTCTCCCCTCTCTTCTCAAACAGAAGCCCCAGGTTCTTACTCTTCTTTCACATGCAGCTTGTGCAACTGGACTATTTCACAGGGCCTAGACTATGACCTCTCAATTGTGCTTTCAGATCGGTAAGGGCAGTATTTCTCATTCGTGGGTGCTATCACTCTTTTAGAGATTATCATCCTAGATAACGTTTCTATTAAAAGGAAGAACTAAGGCATGGATGTGTTCCCAGAAAACTCCCAAAACAGAGCTTGCTCCTGATGTAAGGCAGCTGCTACCAGGTCTGGATGCTGTATTCTGTCAGAGGCAAATGCAATCTTTTGCAGTGGCTGGGGCAGGGCAGAGCAGGTGCTTCCCATACTCAGAAGCTACCTGGGGAGAAGACTCGACACAAGTGAAGCTCTTCCAGCACCACTAATCAAATTCTCATCAGAAGCTTCAATGCCAGCTGTGCAAATCAAGCAGGACAGGCATGTCTCAGACTTGAGATCACCACTGGAAGTCACAAGGATTCCCAGGTATCCCAACACTAGAGTTATGGGACATTCTGCCCTCCAGTTCTGGTCCCTTGCTTGGTTCTTTCCCTGGAGTTCAGTGCTCATCCTTGCTGGCATTTAGCACTCTGACAATAATCAGAAGGATCTGTTTCCTGCTCCCAGTATCCCACAGACATCCACAGAAAACCCTCTCCATTTTCTTGTCCTTGACTGCATGCTCTCCACTCCCTGATAGCTCTTCACCACAACCAGGCTCTCTGCTATGGCTGGAGCCCTTTTGTCTTCCTTACTGCTGCCTCCTTCACTTTCTTGAGTTACATAACACAGGGTAATGGATATTTTTATTTTGACATTCACATCACCTTTCCTATTTTTTTAAATGTCTGTGGTTTTACATATCTTTCATTCTATGTGGAGGAACATCCACAATCTTTCCTGCTGTACTCTAGTGCTTTTATTAAAAGTTCCTGGTGTGCCATACTATTGTCTTTCTTTTAAGAAAATCTTTCTCAAGTACTATGTATCTTTCCTTGTCTCAGTTCAGACTTGATTTTCTAGTACAGAAACACAGGCCTCGTTGTGATTCTCCTATTCTAGGTGATTTCTTTATCTCATTATTTTTGCTCTCATTAAGTTGAGACTTACTATAGGTGTTTGGATAAAGGAAGAGGCTTTCTAATACTCTTTAACTGGACTGCAGAGCAGAAATTTCATAGCACTTATGAAACAGGGAGATGGAGATAAGTTTTGGATTTTTTGTTTTGATACTACTTCTGAGAGAGTTCAGAGATGATTTTTGACTCTGTTTCTCAGATGTCACTTCTGGCCAATTGGGGGACCATATGGCATTCAAGTATTGAACCCCAGGTTGGTCATGTGCAAGGTAAATGCTCTATCTGCTGTACAATTTAATCCTCTAGTTTCAAAAGCTTTTAAGTGATATGGATATTGTGTTTGTTAGAAGTTGAGATCACAGAAACTCATAGGTCAACATTTCTTCCACACAAACAAGCTAAGGCTTTAGGATATTCCTCTGAACCACTAATCTTTAGTCTGTGACTAACAGGATCTACATAAATCATGCTTAAAACAGAAATTGTTCTAAGGTCCTAGAGCCACTAGGAAAATAATTCCTAAGACATGAGTTGAGCTTATAGAAAGAGACAGAAGGTGTGGCATTCTAAACCAATCTCTGATACATTTTTTTTGTTTTGTTTTGTTTTGTTTTGGGGGGGCCACACCCAGGGGTTACTCCTGGCTATTCGCTCAGAAGTCGCTCCTGGCAGGCATGGGGGACCCTATGGGGAACCGGGGGATCGAACCGTGGTCCGTCCTAGGTTAGCGCAGGCAAGGCAGGCACCTTACCTCCAGCGCCACCGCCTGGCCCCCAATCTCTGATACATTTTAATATAATCTTTACTAACTTCTAAAATATGTCCTAATGTTAATGTAGTTCTGTTTTTATGATCCTAAGGTTTGATTCAGAAAAGAAAAAAGAAAAAAACAAGAAAGAAA
>PVKC010026019.1:0-16168 GCA_004027635.1 Crocidura indochinensis | reverse complement strand
TTTGTTTGTTTGTTTGTTTTGTTTTGTTTTTATTGGTACCAGGATAGGTTCTGCCCAGTCATGGTTGTCACAGTCAGTCTTCTGAAGTTAGCGATCATGGCTTTTGCACAGATCAAAGGATGATGTGTCTTCTGATTTCATCTTATCTTTAGGTGGTGAGATAAGACAACCTGCTCTTAGACCAAGTTATTGCTGTTTCCTCATTGTCAGGATGTCTTATCAAAACTGGTACTTGTTGGTGTTAGAGGAGTGTTAAAAATGTCCCAGAGATATGGTGAGGTGGCGCTAAAGGTAAGGTGTCTGCCTTGCAAGCGCTAGCCAATGAAGGACCGCAGTTAGATCCCCTGGCATCCCATATGATCCCCCCAAGCCAGGGGCAATTTCTGAGTGTTTAGTCAGGAGCAACCCGTGAGCATCAAATGGGTGTGGCTAAAGAAACTTTGGTACATATACACAATGGAATATTATGCAGCTGTAAGGAGAGATGAAGTCATGAAATTTTCCTATACATGAATGTACATGAAGTCTATCATGCTGAGTGAAATAAGTCAGAGAGATAGAGAGAGAGATGTAAAATAGTCTCACTCATCAATGGATTTTAAGAAAAATGAAAGTCATTTTTGCAACAATCCTTAGAGACAATGAGAGGATGGCTGGAACTTCCAGCTCATTTCATGAAGCTCAGCACAAAGAGTGGTGAGTGCAGTTATAGAAATAAGTACACTGAGAACTACCATAATCATGTGAATGAATGAGGGAACTGAAAACCCTGTCTAGAGTACAGGTGGGGGTGGGGTAGGATGGAGGGAAATTAGGGACATTGGTGGTGGGAATGTTGCACTGGTGAAGGGGGTGTTCTTTACATGACTGAAACCTAATCACAATCATATTTGTAATCAAGATGTTTAAATAAAGAAAAAAAAGAAAAAAAATGTCCCAGAGGGAGCTTGGTTTCTGGAGCTGTTGCTCCTGATGCAGGAGACTACCTTTATTTGAAGATAAATAGGTTAAGAGGTAGTGTTATAGATATCTTAAACTTATAAAGGAAATATAGGCTTTCCCATTGTCTTTTGAGATATTCTTGTGGGGGATGGAATCCAGGGACATTTTCATCACACACCTTGGCCTTGTTGAGTTTCAGCAAAGATTTGCAGCAAAAACGGCTCAGGTAGAGTTCTTGCCCTGGAGGTCGTTCTGGAGCTGAATCTGCTATTAAGCAGCAGTCCAAATTTGGAGTGGTCAGGAGGGCCACAGAACATGAGTCAGCAGGAGTGTTGGTTGTAGTTTCTTGTTGGGGGACAAGATGTGTGACTGAGTGGGTGTCCTTTTGCTTGGGAGCTGGGGGATGGTTTATTGGGGTAGGAAGGTGGTCTTGATACCTAATGAGTTAAGAACTGAGGGTAAATATTGTTAATAAGGCTGGATATCATGTTGGGATTGGGGGGTGTAGGACAGTAGGACTTCTGAAGGGGGAAGGAGGGATAGTATATAGGCGGGGCTATATACACTATAGGCATGAATTGTTTACAAAATAGGTTTCGTTCTCATAGAGGAATCCTCTCTCTTATGTACACATGTCCACATAAAGACATACATTAGTGGTCTATTCTTAAGATATTGTTACAGGTCTGAACCTGATAGGATGGATCTGAGCTCTTAAGGATTGTTTGAATTAAGAAAATAATTATCTTAGTTATAATTTAAGAAGGAGAGGAAGAAGAGCAGAGAATAAGAGAGAGGAGAAAAGTAGTAAATACAGTAAAGATAAATTTAAAAAATAGAATAAATTCAAATAAAAGAGATTGGATTGTTGCATTGGAGTTGGAAGGTTTTCCCAAAAGGAAGGTTTCAGGTTTAGATATTGGCAGGAGCAGTTTAGGATACACATAAATTTATGGTCTGGAGTGCTAAACAATGTGTTAATGAAGCCTACCTATGTGGGAGGCTACGCTATGTAGTATTGTTACACTGTTTTCTGTACCGAAGTTTCTTTCCTAAAGAGAAACTATTAGTGTGGGTTTTATTTGACATAGATTGAATTCATGAAGAAGAGGAAGAAGAAAGAGGAGTAGGAAAGAAGTAGGGAGAAGAGAGAAAGAGAGAGAAAGGAAATGCAATTTTCCCAAACATGTTCGATGAGTAGGTTCTGTAATATAAGCCTGTTGTTCGCAGTTAACTGCTTTAGTGGTCTGAATGGCCATATGCTTCAGGTCCTAATAGAGGACATAAGCCAGAGAAATGGGGTATATTGGGGTGTTTTATCAAAACATTTTCATAATGCAAACTGAGTATAGTATCTAGTGTGACTGAGCACTGAGGTGTCAACTTAGGTTGTCCACCCGTTGTATCCAAGAACCCGTTTGAACAGAAAAGCTAAGAGGTTATTTTAATAATAGTAAGATTAAGGCATTAAAACATATTGTTATGAAACACTTCCACTGAAGCTCTGACTTACCATGATATTCTTTACCTGCACAGGGGTCCTCAAACTTTTTTTTTTGTTTTGTTTTGTTTTGGGGTCTCACCTGGCAGTGCTCAGGGGTTACTTCTGGCTCCATGCTCAGAAATTGCTCCTGGCAGGCACGGGGGACCATATGGGGCACCGGGATTTGAACCGATGATCTTTTGCATGAAAGGCAAACGCCTTACCTCCATGCTATCTCCCAGGCCCTGGTCCTCAAACATTTTAAACAGAGGCCCAGTTCACTGTCCTCAGACCATTGGAGGGCCAGACTATAGTAAAAACAAAAATTACGAACAAATTCCTACGCACACTGCATACATCTTATTTTGATGTGAAGAAACAAAATGGGAACAAATACAATATGTGGCCTGCGGGCCGTAGTTTGCGTATAAGATCCCTAGCACATTAATATAGGACTTTTTTGTAAAAGGTTGATTACATGCCTATTCACTAAACCTTTGTTTCCATTGTTACTGATTTTTATTGTATACTGAATAGTTGAAGTTGTATGTTGTTCCCTTTCCATTTGTTTGTGAACACTTCTTCCCAGTAAATGCTGACTACTACAGTGCTTGGAGTTTCTACCCTATTAAAACATTGCATTTGTTCTTGGAGTATTATATGTATATGTTGTGTATATTCTAAGTACTTCAGAAAAGTGCTATCATTCTGTATTTATCCTTCATATTCTGTCTTACTTCATTTAACATAAGATTTTTAGATCCATTCATGTTGCTGAAAATTCCATGATTGTATAATTTTTAACTGCTATATAGTATTTCATTGTGTATAAATATCACATGTTAATGATCCACTAATCTGTTGTTGGGCATCCAGGTTGGTTCCAGATCTTGGCTCTTGCACTGTGTGCTGCAATAAATAGAAGAGTGCACATACTTTAGGATGGATGTCCTTCTAACTTGGGGATAGATACCCAGAAGAGCAATTGCTGGTTCATATGGCAGCTCAGTTCTGAGTTTACTGAGCACTCTTCACACTTTTTCCATAGGGGTTGGACCAGATAGCATTCCGGCCAATAATGGATGAGAGCTCCTTTCTTACCATATCCTCGCCAACAGAGATTGATCCCATTACTTTCGATGTGAGCCATCCTCACTGGTGTAAGATGGTACCTCATTGTTGTCTTGATTTGGACTTCACTAATGATGAGTGAAGGTGAGCATGTTTTCATGTGTCTGTTGGCCATCTTTCATTCTTCCTTGGAGAAGTGTCTATTTCTTCTCCCCATTTTTCTATGGTTTTATTAGATTTTTGGTGCTGACCTTTCTGAGTGCTTTGTATATCCTATATATCAGCCCTTTATCTGACATGTTGAGTGCAAAATTTTTTCTCATTCTGTTAACTTTCTTCTAGTATTAAATAGGTTTCTTTCTTCATTCAGAAATGTTTTAGCTTGATGTAGTCCCACTTATTTAGGTTTAATGCTAATGTTCTTGCCATTGGCATTCTAGCCACAAAGACTTTTTTGTTACATAGGTATTCGAGTGTTCTGCCTATTTTTTCCTCAATAAACTTTATAGATTAGGGTCTGCTTTCAAGGTCTTTGATCCATTTTGAGATGACTTATGTGTAAGGTGTAAGGTATGAATAAATTTAATTTCTTTTTTGGGGAGGGTCACACCCGGCAGTGCTCAGGGGTTACTCCTGGCTCCATGCTCAGAAATTGCTCCTGGCAGGCACGGGGGACCATATGAAGCACTGGGATTAGAACCAGTAACCTTTTGCACGAAAGGTAAACACCTTACCTCGATGCTATCTCCCAGGCCCCTAAATTTAATTTCTTACAGGTGGTTATGCAGTTGTTTCAACACCATTTGTTGAAGACACTGTCTTTGTTCCATTTCAAGTTCTTTGCTCTTTTGCTCACTATTGGTTGACTGTATATTTGGGGATTTATCTCTGTGTATTATATTCTAATCCACTGGTCTGAGACTCTATCTTTATTCCAGTACCATGCTGTATTATGGCTTTATAGTAAAGCTTCAGGTTAATTAAAGTGATGCCACCCAGCTTCTTGTTTTTAAGAATGTATTTGGCTAACCTTGGTCTTTTTTAGTTCCAAATGAATTTTATACTTGATTGTTCTAAGTCCTTAAAAATAATGTCTAGGGGGCCGGGCGGTGGCTAACCTAGGACAGATCATGGTTCGATCCCCCGGTTCCCTATGTGGTCCCCCGTGCCTGCCAGGAGCGACTTCTGAGTGCATAGCCAGGAGTAACCCCTGAGCGTCACCGGGTGTGGCCCAAAAACCAAAAAAAAAATCTGAATTAGGTAGGGTTTCATTTAATCTATATAGAAGTTTAGGTAAGATCTTCATTTTGACGATTTGATTCTACCTACCCATGAGCATGGGATGTTCTTCCATTTCCTTAGGTCCTCTTCGATTTCTTTGTGAAGTGTTTTGAAATTTTTATGGTATAGGTCCTTCACTTCTCTCATAAGGTTGATTCCTAGGTACTTGATATTTTTGGAAACTATTTATTTATTTATTTATTTATTTATTTATTTATTTATTTATTTTGGTTTTTGGGTCACACCTGGAAGCGGTCAGGGGTTACTCCTGGCTCTACGCTCAGCAGTCGCACAGGAGACCATATGGGATGTCGGGATTCAAACCATCGTCTTTCTGCATGCAAGCAACTCCATGCTATCTCTCCAACCTGGAAAACTATTTTAAATGGATTCTCTCCTTAATCTCTTTCTCCTTTACTTCATTATTTGTATACAGGAACACTAAGGTCTTTGGTGTATTGACTTTGTAGCCAGTCACATTTCTGTATTGATTAATTATTTCTAGGAGCTTTACTGTGGACTCTTTAGGGTTTTCAATGTATATCAACATATCATCTGCAAAAATAGATACTTTTAGTTCCTCTTCCTCTATTTGGATTCCTTTGATTCCCTTCTCTTGCATGATTGCTATTGCTAGGACTTCTAAAACTATGTTGAATAAGAGTGGAAAGAGGAAACGCTTTCAAGTTTTTTTTTTTTTTTTTTTGCCATTAGGGATTATGTTGGCTGTAGGCTTTTATAGATAGCTGTAACAGTTCCTTCCAGTCCTATTTTGCTGAGTATTTTCACCATGAAAGGGTGTTGGATTTTGTCAAATCCCTTCTCTGCATCGATTAATATAATCATATGATTTTTGTCTTTTTGTTGTTGAAGTGGCATATGTTGTTGATTGATTTCATATATTGAACCATCCTTGCATCCCTGGGATGAAACCCACTTGGTCATGGTGTATAATCTCTTTGATGTAGTGCTGGATTCAGTTTGTTAAGATTTTGTTGAGGATCTTTGCTTCTATGTTCATTTGTGAGATTGATCTGTAGTTTTCTTTATTGTCAGTATCTTTTCCATCTTTAGGAATGAGTCTGATATTAGCCTCATAAAAGGAATTAGAAAGCATACCTGTCTTTTCAATATTTTGGAAGAGCCTGTGAATCAGTGGTAATAATTTTTCTTGGAATGCTTGATAGAATTAGCCTGAAAGCCATCTGGACCTGAACTTTTGTTCTTGGGGAGTTTCTTAATTACTGTTTCAATTTCCTCAGATGTTATTGGCCTGTTTAGGCTTACTACATCTTCCTTATCTAGTTTTGCAAGATGATATTTTTCCAAAAATTTGTCTGTGTTTTCTGGGTTCTCTAATCTGAGTATAGTTTTTCATAGTAAGTCCTCACGATATGTTGGATTTCTTGGGGTTCTATTATAATCTCTCCCCTTTCATCTGTGATCCTATTTATTTGAGTGCTTCCCTTCTGTTTTTGTTTGTTTGTCTGTTTGTTTGTTTTGCTTTTGTGAGTCTTGCCAATGGTTTGTCTATCTTACTCTTTCGAAAAATCAACTCCTGTCCTCATGGATTTTTGTATTGTTTTCTTAGTTTCTATATTGTCTATTTTGGCTCTGGTTTTTATTATTTCTTGTATTCTAGTTGTGTTTAGGTTTCTTTGCTGCTGTTATTCTAGCCCCTTAATGTATCCCTTTAAATTGTTGATTTTGTTCGTCTCAAGGAATTTTTTTATTCCTTCTTTGATTTCCTCTTTGATTAAGCTGTTTTGATCAGCATGTTTTTTAATCTCCAGGTGTTGGATTTTCTTTATAGTTTCTTTCTACAGCAATCTTGATCACTGTTGCATAGTGATCTGATAGGGTGCTTCTAATAATTCTTATATCTGTGACTTATGCAAGTTAGATTTATATCCTAAGGCATGGTCTATTCTGGAGAGGGTTTCATGTGCACTTAAGAAGAATGTGTATTCTGCTTTCTGGAAATGGAGGGCCCTATATTAGTCTACAAGCCCTAGTTCTTCTAATTTCTCATTTAGGGCTCTTATTTCTTTACTGATTTTCTGTCTGATGGATCTATTCTGTGGTTATAGTAGTATATTGAGGTCTCCTACTGCTATTATATTTCCTTCCATATGTTTCTACAGGTTTGCGAGCAAATATCTTACATATTTTGCTGGCTCTGCATTTAGTGCATAAATATTGACCAGATTTAGTAATTTTTGCCCTAGTGTTCCCCTGATCAGTAAATAGTGACCCTCTTTTTCTCTGATCACTTACTTGAAATTAAATGCAATTTAGTCTGATATAAGAATGACTGTTCCAGCTTTTTTTTCTTGTTTTCCATTGTCTTGAATAATTGAGTTTCATCCTTTTATTCTATGCCTGTGTCTACCCTGTACTTGTAGGTGTGTTACTTGCAGGTAGCAAAAATCTCTTTTTTTTTTCTAATCCAACTGTGCTATGTGTCTTTTAATGTGAGAGTTTAGCCCATTGATATTTAGGGAGATTATTACAGAGATGACGTTTGTGCATCTGTATTGTGTAGGGTGGTTGTTGTTACAATTGGGGGTTTGGATTATGTAATTTATCTCTAAATAGATCATTTACAATCTGTTTTGTTTGCACAAATAATGTGAGTTCTTTATTGAATATTTTTAGTACTCCCTCCCATATGAATGAAAGTTTTGCCAGGTAGTGGACTCTACAATGTAAGTTTCTTTCATTCAGTTGTTTACATATATCATGCCACTTTCTTCTTGCATGAATTGTTTCAAATGGGAGATCTGGCTTGATTCTTATGTTCCTTCCTTTGTATATGAGGGTTTTTTTTCTCATGTATCGCTTTAAAGAGTTCATCTTTTTCTTTGTTATTTTTTACTTTTTTGCCATTTGAATTACTATGTTTTTGTGCTGGTTTATTAGGGTTTATTTTATTAGGAACTCTTT
The DNA here is from genome assembly GCA_004027635.1 of Crocidura indochinensis. Taxonomy (NCBI): domain Eukaryota; kingdom Metazoa; phylum Chordata; class Mammalia; order Eulipotyphla; family Soricidae; genus Crocidura; species Crocidura indochinensis. Next base: position 8,445 of record PVKC010026019.1, on the reverse strand, counting down.
TCACCTCCTGTAATTGTACTGGAGCTCCTTTCCAGAGGGTAGGAAAGTTTTCTGCTATTATTTACCAGACCATTTGTTCTTCTCCTTTCCCTATTTCCTCCCTTCTTGTATTTCTACAATCTGTATATTATTTCTTTTATCTTTGCTCATTAATACCTAATTTTTTCTTCCAATGCTTTACCTTTTATTACCTTATTGGCATCTTTGTATTTTTTGATTTGGGGGAGGGGTTGGACCACACCCATTTGATGTTCAGGGGTTACTTCTGGATAAGCACTCAGAAATAGCCCCTGGCTTGGGGGAATCATATGGGATGCTGGGGGATCAAATAGCGGTCCTTCCTTGGCTAGCGCTTGCAAGACAGACACCTTACCTCTAGCGCCATCTCTCCGGCCCCATAATTTTTGATTTGTAATTTTTCTTCAAGATCTTCTATGTGATTTCCAACTGTATAATTCTGCTAAGAAGTGCTAATAATAATAATGGCTTGCTAAGACAGGTTTCCCTTTTAGTTCCATTTTTATGGATTCTCTCATGTTCTGTATAAGTTTTTCTTTGAGTTGGTTGATTTGTTCACCTATGGATTTCTCGAAGTCACTGGCTAGTGATTCTTTGATATTTTTTGACATGGCCTAAATTGTTGCTTTTAGGTTCTCATCTATTTGGCCTTGGCCAACCACAGCAAAGATTCCCTTCTCCCTTCTCCTTTCAGAAGGTGTGACAGAGTTCTGGGCCTCTGTCAGTTTTCCCCTTCCCTTTTACTATCAATTGCTTGGTTCATGCTGATTGCACCTGTCCCTGCCCAGTAATAGTGGAGAGATGCCCTAGCTCTGCCTGATGGGCCTGGTAAATTTCAGTTTCCTGTTCTACCTGTGAGGTGTGTGGTTCCAGGTCATACCTCCTGACCTTGCCTAAAGTGAAGTATTTTAATAAAGAAGTTTAAGTCTTTAAAAGTAAACATATTAAGTTTATCCTATAGATTAAAAATGAACATTGTTCTTTATGTGCACAGGACTCAGTTGTCTATACATATTAACAAAATCACAAAATTAATTTATGGCATAGCATGCATTTACATAAAGTTATGCTTTTTTATCTTTACTTTTTATAATAAGAAACTTTCTCAGTCAGAAAACAAATTATTTTGACAAATTTTAAAAAAGGTTCTAATAGAAATAATAATAAATTCTTATAAAAGAAAATGAGTTGTCTACATTCCCCTAATCAACAAAATAATACACATAGAAATACATATCAGCAAATGTTTTGTTCTGTTGTGGACTTCTGGTGATGCTCAGGGTTTATTCTCCATTCTCATCTTAGAGTCGAAGTTTGGTTACCATGCATGGTGTGGAGGATTAAATTCCCTCAAAAGATATAAAATGTATTATCTCATAATAGTGAAAGAAGTTAATTAAGCATACCTGTACTTATTATATTGCATATTTATTCAATAATACATTTAATTTTCTTCTATAATGTTCTACTATATCCCTAATAATTCACAGCCTATGATATGTGTTCCATGGAAATTTGTTCAATAATTGGTCGTTATTTTAGTCTAATTTTAGTCATAGTCATAGGTTAGGTCTCTCTTTCACCAAGGTTAGTCATCTTTTGTGTGTGCAATGCTTCAGAAAGATTGATCAGTTTTGTTGTTAAAATATATCTAAAACAAGAACAATAATGAAATATTTAATTGAACAAATGAATTAAATAATATGACAACAAATTGTTTAATCATATATTAGATATTTTTTATGTCACATGCTCTTTGTTTCATTTTTATACACAAAATTTTTGTTTAATTATTTTACACAAAAAATATTAGCACCAATATATAAAGCAAAGTTTTGTCCCTCTCTCTCCTGGAAACTTACACCATTTCTTTTCTAAAAAAAAATCCACCTTTGAAGCTACTCTGATATCATGTGGCATTGTATATATAATAGTAGATGCTCTATAAACTGCAACTCTATAGAAGCAGCCTTGTGAAGACAAGGCTATTTTGTATTAAAATAAGAGAATATATTGAACTATTTATACATTAATTTTGACTTCTCTATGCTGATTTTATAAGTATAAAATACTAAGTGTATATGAAAACAAATATAAAGCGATACATATATGTATGTATAAATATAAATATATACAGAAATATTTACATATTGACTTTTGGACCCATAACTGGCATCAATCTGGACTTTCTTTTGTCAGTGTACTCAGGATTCAATCCTGGAAGTTTTGGGGGACAATATGGAGTGCAAGAGATTGACTCAAGGTGGTCCCAGGTGACCACATTCAAGGCACGTATCTTAACTGCTGTACTTGCTATCCCCTGACCAAAAAATAATGAAATTTATTTATATTTAAAACTCATACAGTATTCTAATATCAGTCCCATAACCAGTGTTCATTATCCCCTCTAGTTTCCCTCTCAATCCACAACAGCTTTTGTGATAGTCATGTTTCCCCTATACCATTATTCAAAGGTTTCTTCCCAAACTTTCCTTCCCACTTCTACCCCAGAATCAAGCTTCCTACTGTAGATTAGTTCTCCTCCTCTTTATTTTCATTGCTTATAGAACTTTGATGTACCCCTAAAAAAATCTTGTTGGTGTTTGATGTGCGTATGGGATGTGTCTTATCTTAAAATAATTGTGAAGCATTCCATATTTAAAAAAAATAATCCTTCCATTTCCTCTTGTATTGAGGTAAAAACATTTTAAAGTTTTCAAAGTTTTTGATCTGTTAATTATCTTTGAAGTTCATATGGTTCTTTGAAATCTGAAGAGAGTTAGCTGGATAAAATTTCTTTGTAAGGCACTAATTTCATTAAAATACTTTTTTTTTCTTACTATATTTCACCATTGTCTTCAGGCCCACAGTATCTCATTTGAATAAATTTACTGTAAGTCTTAATGATGCTCCTTATAATGCAATTTTCTTTATGATCTTGCTGCTATTATTATTCTACCTGTGTCTAGGCTTTTGAGAATCATTATGATAGGTCTTTGAATCTTTTTATTGGAGTCTCTTTAAACAAATACACTTCAGGTTTCTTAATTATGGATCCATATGCCTTCAACTCAGGAAAATTCTCAAGGATGATTTATTCAACTACTGTTTCCTCATTTAAATTACTTTCTTAGGTTTCTAGGAATCATTCCTATTTTCTCATTAATTCATGCAGAGTTCAATTCTGTGTTACTCATTTATCAAGGTATGTTTTCCATTTTTGCTGTTCTTTGGTAATTTTCTGGATCTTACCTAGGAGCTTAATGTTTTTGTTTTTAGGTAATCTTATTCTAAAGATGAGGATTAAAGTTTTTCATTTAACCTACCAAATTTTTTACTTCTGTCATTTCTGCTTGTAATTTTCTCATTACTGCTTTCTTAACCTCTTGTGATTTAATAATTCTCCATTATATTTTTGAGCATTTTAAACAGACTCTATATTTCCACTTTAAAGTCCTTTTCTTAGAGACAATACATCTATTTAGTCCTGGCTAGCTTTCAGGTTTACTATCTTCACTCAAAAAGTATCCATGTGTTCAACAATGGGTTATTTTAAATGAATAAAGAAGGAATGACATTTTGTAGATAAAATATTCATTTTCTAAAACATATTCTTAAGCTTTATATCTTTGAGCAGTATTATACTTTAAAAATAAATTTATGGCATATTTGGTTTGAAGAGATATAAAAATAATAGTTTGGTGGGGTTTTTTGTTTTACATACCTGCTATTTTTATTTAGTCATTTAAAATATATAGTTCCTATCATAATAATATCAGTGAGTGAGGCATATAGAAAGCCTGTCTCGAATACAGGCAGTGGGTGGGGCAGGAGGGTTAGAGATGGGGCATTGGTGATGGAAAGGTTGCGCTGGTGAAAGAGGGGGTGTTCTTTTTATGACAGAAACCCAACTACAATCATGTTTGAAATCACAATGTTTTTAAAAAAAGATAATATTAAAATACATTAAAACAATAAAATAAATTAAATTAAGTATTTAGTTTGAAAGTATATCCTCTTAAAGTATATATAATTAAAATTTTAAACAAGTTCATTTTAGCCATTCTAATTTATGATTTATAATATCATCAATGGTAAAGTTTTATGAATATAACATACCCAAGATACCATCATCTGTTCATTAACTTCTACTATTTTCTCAGGCTTTCCTTACTTTTCCCTTTTCCTCACAGTGCCCTTTTTCTGTCTTCATCCACTTCACTCTCTCTGTCTCACTTCTCTGGTAAGCTCCATTCTATACAAATGTTCTGGGATTATATTGCTTTAGATAATTTTATGTTCCCTTAATATTATTTTTTTAATTAACTTAAAATTTATTTCACAAATATGTGATATAATTCTATACATGGATTTTTTTCTGGCTTACTTCTCAAAATAATACCTTCCAGTTCCATTCATGTAGCATCAAAGTGAATAATTTTATAATTCAGTTGGCTCTTTAGCATAATACAAAGCAAATGAACAGATTGCTTTAAAGTAAGTAGCAGCTTTTTCTAATAAATCTCACATTTATATTTAACTATCAATGCCCTTTTTGAGTAAGAGATCTAAGTAATATTTATCAGAGACACATGATTTATATCAGTGATTTAAGCATAAAAAATATACCTCACAATATATGTTGACTGAAAAAATACTTGCACATCAAAAAATCCAATCGAAATATTTTATGGATTCTTCAATGGATAGAATTTAATTTAATTTAATAAAACACATTCCTGATCACACTATAACATGTAATTCTTAGATATCTCTACTTTTACAAATTATACAACAATTACTTATTCTAAGCCATCAAGAAGTTATTCTGAAAATAAAAAAGGTTTAAAAAACACCTGGCCATGCCACTATACATTTATTTTTGTAATAAACTATATTTTCAGCACATTCAGTTCCAGAATCTTTAATACAATTCACAATACCTTGTAGATATGGCCTCCTTGTATTCATCTTTATATTCTGCCTGATTTCCACATTGTGTGTCCTTGCTATTCTATATTTTTATTTAATTATTCAGAGATGTCACAACCTATTTGACTTCAGGGCCACTTTCCTTCATTATTCATAGGTAAACATGTAATACATGCAGAGGATGTTATGTTTGTTGTGTAGGCCACACTTTTCTCTTGCTCAGTTTAAACATGTCTTACATTTTAATTTTCTTGGCATTTTATTTTACAATGTATGCCTGTAAAATGGTAAGCATGGCAGACTTCATGTTCTGACTGATAAGATTCTAGAATACAGTTTGAACTTTGATTGACAGGTAATAAAAAGGCTATTCAACTGGCTTGGAGTATTTTCCAAGAATAAATAAAATGTTCTGTAATCCAGCATATTTTCTTATTTAACTATTCATGATTTTTAGGAGAAATATTTTAAATAACTTAGAATATTTTAGATGATTTACTTTTGACATCTGGACATGATGGACATCAGGACATTTTTAAAATGCAGCTTATTGAGGCTAGAACCCATTATTTGTTACGAAGTCTTCCATTGTCTCTATCTTTATATTTTAGATTTATTGCATCATTTATGCAATGTTCCTTTTGTATTTTTGTCGGGGGCTCTACACTAAGTATTCATTCCTGTTGGATTTTGGGTACCATATTGGGTAATAGGAATCAAGCCTAGTTTGGACACATTCAAGACAGCTATTCTGTGTATTATATTTTCTAGTCCTATTCAATGCTATTGTTAACAAAAATTACTCCTTAAAAGTAATAATGGTTTGCTTTTGTTTCAAATATTATTTTAGTAACTACATATGTTTCACTAATGTATGCATTTCTTTACAAAAATAGATAGTAATAACAGGGCCAACGAGATAATTCAAGGGCATGTTTAACCCCTAGAAGCACAGGATCCTGTGAGTACACCTAGGAGCAATCACTGAGATAGGGCTAGGAATAACATCCAAGTACCATAGGTTATATCCTAAAAGCTATAAAAACAAAACAAAACAAACAAACCAAAAACAAGAAATCCCAATTCCATTCTTTGAAAGGAAATTATTAAAGGAGTCTTGTTACAGTAGATATTAGATAATAGAATATTTAAAATAAATGTAGCATTATAGTTATATAAATGCTGAAGCTGAAAGCACATTAACTATAATTACTTCACAAATTATTATCAAAATTTTTATCTCTATTTTGGCCTAACGTTAGATTATGATAATGTGGTGATTTACTAAACCAGTGAAATTGACTATAAGTTATCCTCAAATGAATGAAATCAGCAACACTACAAGAATCAATATTTGGTTCTTAGCAAAGAAAAGAAAACTTGGTATAAGGTACATTAGTAATGGCTAAATGAGAAGATAAAACACGAGTCTTACTATTGCTTCTGCTACTAATTTTTAAATCTGAGACAAACAAAAAAAAACTCTGAAAATTCTTGAAATTCAAATAAAAGCATAAAAAGAGCTTCTTGATGTTCAGGTAATCAGAGAGTGCCTAAATATTTCCCCTTTTTAATATGAATGCCATTCAGCATTACAACCATATTAAACATAAAATGTAATACATGATTGCTGTATTAGTGTAAAATGCCTGCTACAAAACCATTATTGCAAATTTAAATCACTCAAATTCTTCTAAAATTAATTTTTACTTCTACCTAACAATTCGCATCCTGCCGACTTAGTTAACACCTCTGCATATGACAAGGATTTGCCTGAATCACTCTTTCAAAATATAGTATAATTTAGCTCAAGGAAATGAAACTCCTTCAGTAAGGATCACATAGACATTATCTTTCTTCCAGTATTATTAAAGTAAATATGAACTGCACTTCTGCTAGGAGTATTTAATCTCTCTACCAATATGGTGAGTCTCTAAGTTGCTGTATCAAGTGCTTTGCAAACATTGAGTGGATTACTTATTATACACATGCTCTTGGTATGTCAATTTTCTAAATCAAGTACATTTTTCTAAATGAGATACGTCTATGATATATAAGTAAGGATATTATTTTCCTAAATTTTATTACATTATAGTCATATCTAAGCATCAACAATTGAAATCATTTAATATACTTTACACATTTTTATAAGTTATAAATTCATAATTTAAACATTTGTTCTATTGAACAAAAATCACTAAATAAAATATAGTTGCTATTTTAAATATGTTATTTTATGTTGTTTTTGTCTAGAAATTCAATTTTGAGATTTAATTATTCTTTGTTTTTTTTAAAACATACCCTACTTACATAAATTATACTAATGAATAAGCAAGATTTAAAAGCAATATAGTTTAAACACAATTATATATTGACCCTTACACAGTGAACTTCTTCTAAAATAACATATTTAAAAAGTACAGTCTTACTACTGAAAAAAAGTATAACTAAAATATATTCTCAGAGCATTTTAAAGAGCTTGCAATATAAAATTGAAGCACATTTTGTTCACAAGTAATTACAAGAAACTTCTAAAATAATATTCTAACCTTACACAAATTCTCCTATATGGTTCATTTGCTCCCTATTAATTCTCATTATATTACTTATATATGCCTTCCCTTTTGCTGGTCACAATAAGTTTTGCAATGTGAATCATTAAACAAGAATTTATTGAATATATTCTATCTACCAACTAATGTTTATTTTCTTATGAAATAAATTTTGAAGGGAATATGACCTCCACATCCCTAGTGAAGTAATCAGACAAAACTTTGCATGTGAAATACATTGAAAATAATATTTCAGCCCCTTTACAGTATGATTTTTAAAAAAGAATAACAACCCTTTAATCCCAGTGTCACAGAGTATCTCTACTATGACACAACAGACAATTATTTGTTGCACAACCTCTCTTGTGTATTGTAGGATGTTAGTTGCATTCTTAATCATTGTCCAGTAGATACCATATTCTCTTGAACAGTTTGAATAGCAATAAATGTCACCAACATTGGCAAATATCCTCTGGCAAAAAAAATTGACCCCAATTGAAAACTTTCTGTAACAAACCAATACCCTTTTAACATGTAAGGCTTAAACTTGTTCTCTATCGAGCCCCACAGATTTTTGTATGCTATGCTACATGCTCTTCAAGAGTAAACTAGTCATTGTTCCCAATGCAATACTGGCCATTTTTACTTTTTACAATCATAAATACCAAATTAACATAAGATTATTTTTTTATAATTTTTATCTTAATAATAGTGGCTTACATATTGTTGACAATAATATTTTGGGTATATGTTAACATAAAATCAGGGGAATTCCCTTTACCAAATTGTCTTCCCTCCACCTCCGTTCCCATCCTATCTCACATGTCCTCCTCCCTCACCCCCGGGGATGCCTAGCTAACTAAAATTTCAATTAAGAATTGAAACACTGGAAACAATAAAATCAAATCCACATAATGCATTGACAGTGTGACATAAATGTAAT
>PVKC010026018.1:0-16271 GCA_004027635.1 Crocidura indochinensis | reverse complement strand
GACTATGTGGGGTGCTGGGGATCAACCTGGATTGGCTGTTTGCAAAGTCAATGTTCTACCAGTTGTATTATTACTTCAGCCACAATTTCTCAGTGTCTCTCCATCTTAACTCTGGTTTCTTTCTTTTTAGCCTCAGCCTCAGGCATAGTCTACTCAGATGCTGGCAATACTGGCCAACAGCAATAATATGTTAAACTTTATCAAAGACATAATAGAACAAAAGCACTTTATATACCTTCAACATTTTGTTTAAGGTCCAAGAGAATGACTTGTGCTTGATTTCAACTATCATGTCTATCTCCCAGCCAATCAATTGCTCTGGGAAGCAAAATCTGGCCTGGCTGTTCCCTTAAGGCAGTGCCCAGAAAGGCAAGTCCAGCAAAGGCTAAGGCCATAGACCCCTCCTGAATAAATTCTTATTACTAATAAATTTTTACTAAATAGCTAAAATAATTGTTGAAAATAATCTTGCTCGTTTAAATTAAAATTAAAATTAAAGCAGCTTTTCCTTTGTGAGCATAACCAGCTTAAAAATAAGCCTTTTCAGAGCATACAGGAACATAACAGCCCAAGGATTAGAACTACAGTCTTGGATGTGACTCTCCTGTGTACCTACATATTTTATATTTCAGTCGACCACACTGACTGTGCTTATGGGTTATTCCTGCTCTTTGTTTAGAAATTAAGCCTTTCAGGCTTGGGGGACTATTTAAGGTGCTGGAAATCGACCTCAGTCAGGCTGCATGCAAGGAAAACACCATACCATTGTGCTATTACTCCAGCCCCTAAATCCAACGTTTTATAGTTTCCTACATATCTCCTGCTTTTTGTTTTACTCTTTCTTTTTAATTGTTCATTATTTCAATAGGGTTTTGGAATTCCACTTTAAATATTCTATTGATTTTACCTATATAATAATATTAATATTGGTCACTATAATTTTTAAAATTCATGTTTAAATAACATCAAATTATTTTATCTATGCCATAAATCTAGTTAATATATTAACTAGATCTAAATCTAAATATAAAAAATATATTAACATATTAAAACTCCTTAGGAAATGTTTCCTGTTATTTTCATTCTTTATCTTGTAATTTCTTTATTTAATTGGTATTTTGTCACAACAGCTTAGTTCAGGGTTTACTCCTCATTCTGCATTTAAGGATCACTATTGATGAGGAACATATGAAGTGCTAAGGATAAGAACACCCAATTGGCTGCATATAAGTTTTACCCATTACTCTCTTTTCAACCCTGTCGAGCTTCTTTCCAGCAAGTTTGAATTATAATATTATATATTATTATATATATTATGCATCATGTCTCCTAACATTTGGAACCTATTAAACTGTTTTATTTCTCTTGGGTTTTGTTGCTTATAAGTAGTATTTTTGTTAATGAATGTGAACAAGAAACTTAATAAGATATACTAGTTTAAATTCACATATTTGGTCTCATGTTATTTTGAAAATGTTCCATAGACTATGTCAGATCTGTGAACAGAATTTTTGTTTCTATCCTATTTAAAATACCTCCCTTTTTTTACTTGATTCTGAATTCTAGTTTCCTTTATTATAATATTTATTTAGTGTATTGTTGCTTATTTTTCTTATGACTAAAAATCCCAAGTTCAATTTTTGCATGTAGAAAATCATTTTTCACATCACTTGCTGAAGGGGCTTAACTTGTTCTACTTCATCATTTTAGTTTGAGTCACACGCAACAACACTCAAAAAATACTCCTGATTCTCTAATTAGAAATTACTCCTGGCATGTTCAGGGGACTATATCAGATGCTGAGGATTAAACCCAGGTCTGTCACATTTATGGTAACAACCTACCCCACTATGTTATTGATTCAGCATGTCTATTTCTTATTTTTTGCTCTTTCATCAAAATTAATTTATCATAAACCTGAGAGACTGTCTTAGAATATTGAAGTGCATTGCAGTGATTTCAGTGTCTATCTTTATTCCATGCTATTCTAATTATTACTGCTCTATAGTACAGTTGGAAGTTTGGGAAAGTGATATTATCAGTTTTTTTCCCGTAAGAATTGTTTTAAATATTTAGTTTTATTTTTCTATATGGATTTCAATAGTGATCTAATTTTTTGAAAAATGTCATGGATCTCATTTTAGGAATTATGTTAAATTTGTACAACACTTTGGAGAATATTGACGTTTCATGATCCTCTGAATTCATGAGCAGGTGGTGTTTCCATTTCCTTGTATCCTCTTTTATTTCATTAATAGCTTTCTTTTTATAGATCTTTCACTTCTTTAGTTAATTTACTTCTGAGATATTAGTTTACTAAGTCACAATTGTGAATATGATATTTTAAAATACTTCTTAGTTTTTTATTATTTTTATAGGAAAAACATGAATTTGGGGGTAATATACTTTAGCCTTCCATTTTACTTTGCAAACACATTTTTTCTAGAATCTATTTTGTATAGTTTTTTGAATTTTATAAACATAGTAGAATATCATCTGCAAAAATAATTTGATTTCTTCACTTATATTTTTTCTTTTGGTTTTTGGTTTTGGGGTCACATCCAGTGATACTCAGGAGTTACTCCTATGTGCTCAAAAAATCACTCCTGGCTTGGGGGACCATATAGGAAGTAGAAATTGAACCAAGGTCATCGGCTACATGGAAGGCAAATGCCCTGCCTCTGCGCTATCACTCTGGTCCCTTCTGAACTGTATTTGCTATATATTAACTGCAATTGATACATTTCCTTCCTAATTGCTACAGCAAGTACTTCTATTAATCTATATAATTAAATGGTAAGAGTATGCAATATTTTTATCCCATATCTTAGAGGAAAGGCTTTTATTTTTTTTCTCCATTGAGTATAATGTTTGCCACAGTTATGTGGTAAATAGCTTAACAAGGAAAATCACCCCAAGTTATACAAGAAGAGATTAACAATCCCCTCAAGTTATACAAGAAGAGATGAACAATTATCTCACTGTCTTTATATTCATCCTCTTATTGATAAAATGTTATAAATATCTTTTATTATTAAAAAAAAGAGATGAACATGAACTTCCTCAAAGAAGAAATATAGATGAGCAAAAGCACATGAACAAATTGCTGCCATTTGGGCTGGTGAGATAGCACAGTGTGTAAGGCATTTGCCTTGCCTTTTGCACAAGGAAATCAGGTTTGATTCTTAATTTTCCATATGGACCCTCATTTTCTGTCAGGAATGCAGAGCCAGAAGTAACTCCTGAGTACTGCTGGATGTGGCCCCAAAATTAAAAAAATAAAATGATCACCATTAATCATAAGGAGATACAAATCCAAACAGTGATATAATCTCTCACACCAAAGAGACCGGTGCATATCTAAAGGCAAAAAACCACCCAGTGCTGGTGTGTATGTGAGTAGAAATGGATTCTCTTCAATGTTGGTGGAGATGTCAACTGCTCCAAACTTTTTGGACAACATTTATATTTCTCAAAAAACTAGAAATTTAGTTCCCAGGGCAAAGAAAGACCAATATGACAATGATATTTGGAAATGATCACTCTGGACCAGAACTGGATATCTAAAGAATAAAAAGTGATATGCATAAAACTTCTTTAGTAGCAATATTACAATGCATAATGCATAAAAGGAAAAAAGTGAAAGAGAGAAGAAAAATATTTCTGTCATAAAAGAAGGTAGAGTTGGAGAAAGGACAGAAGGGAAGTTGAGGACACTGGTGTTGAGAAATGTATACTGGTAAAGGGATTGTTGTTGTTAGACCACTGTGTGACAAACTCAATCATGAAAACCTTTTAACTAAGTATCTCACAGTGAATAAATACAAAAAAATTATTTACTTAATAAAAGTATTTAAAATATCCCAATATCAGGGAGAGTCGGAGCACAGTGGTAGGGCATTTGTCTTTTATGCTGCTGACACAGTACAGATATGTGTTCAGTCCCCAGCTACCCATATGGTCTCCCTAGCCAGGAGTCATTTCTGTGTGCAGAGCCAGGAGTAACCCCTGAACACTGTTGGGTGTGACGTCACAAAAAAAAAACAATCAAACAAAAAAATCCCAATATGAAAAATAAAAACCATGAATTCATCCATTCTCATAAGTATATATATTTTAAATGTCTTAACATAAGCAATTTGTTTCTTTTTGGGACCACCCCTGGTGATGCTCAGGGGATAGTCCTGGTGATAAAGTCAGAAATCTCTCCTGGCTTGGGGGACCATATGGAAAGCCGAGGAATGAAACCACTGTTCGTCCTAGGTCAGCTGCGTGCAAGACAAATGCCTTACCACTGTGCCATCACTCTGGCCCCTTCAGTCTTACTTTTATTAAGCTTAGGTAATGTAGTTAAAATAGTACTAATGTTTGTGCTTTAGGATATAAAGGTAGTGTAACTTCACTATGACCAAAGTGTCTAAGACCCTCCACCTCTGTCCTGATCACTTCAAACGTATATCTTCATTTTCATTTTCCTCCTTTTTCTTATACTAAAACACACAAATTCTTACTATGTTTTATATATGATGCATTAATTTCCTTAGAAGTGTAAAATCATATTTATAATAATTCATGAATTAACACATATTTCAAGATGTGATGGATAACAACTGGATAATAAAATTTATAATTAGAAAGAAATGAGGAAATTATATATTTTCTCTTTTATAAGATAGGATTCAATGCATAGTTTTTGAATATTAAAATCTTCCATTGTTATATTTATTGATTGATATGTTAATTTATTAAGATTATTTTATTTTAATAAATTAATATATGTTCTAATTTTATTAATTTTTTAATTCAGCATAAAATTGTAGTTTTACAATATAATATTCAAGTAGACCCTTATGATAATGACTGTGGTTTTAAAATCTTGGGTCAGTTTGACTGTCTTAAAACTTAAGTCATATATGCAGTTCTCTGACTGTTATTAAAATCTGAATATTCTTAGAATCTGGTGCATAATTCAATTTAATGTACTATTCAGCATTGAGAATATTTTTAAGTTCTGCACTGAATAACATTGTTAAAAGAGGTGTTAGAATTGTTAACATTGTTAAAATGATGATTATTTATTATACATTATTATATATAATTTACATATATATTATTTTGAAAGTCATATATTTAGGTATTTTTAAGAACATAGTAAAATAATCCAGATAAATATGTTGTATGGAATTGTTTTAGTATAAATTGTCCATATTTTTATTTTTAAAGAAAGAACATTATAATAATATTTAAAATTAGAATATGTATAATAATTATCTAGTATATAATGGGCTATAAATATTTGAGTTATAGAAATGAATAGTTAACTTGTTTGAACATTTAATAATAAATACCAAGTCAGAATGCTCACAGAGAAGTCAAAATACTGACTGATTTCCTATGTATGACCCGTTTCCTAGTTATACATCCATGAACTCTTTTTCAAATATCTCTTGGAACAGGCTACCTTTGTGACATAAATTAACAAGAATCTTCTTTGGAAGAGTCAATTTCATATTCTTAAAAATCTTGTAGAAAGTGCACTGAGGCATAGCTTACTTACCATGAATTTCTGAGTGTTTATTATTATCAATGAGTATGTGCATATAGATTTATTTTTATGTGTATATTTATGTCATAACTCATAATACTGAAAGATAGGGAAAATTTGAATGCTTGAATTTCCTATTTTATAGCATCTTTCCTAATCATCTTTTTCTATTATTATTATTATTATTATTAGTAGTAGTAGTAGTAGTAGTAGTAGTAGTAGTAGTAGTAGTAGTAGTAGTTTTGGGGTCACACCCTGTTGTGTTCAAGAGTTATTTCTGGCTCTGTGTTCAGAAATCACTCCTAGTAGGCTCGAAAGACCATGAGATGCCAGAAATTGAACCTGCATCAGGCCCAGATTGAATGCATGCAAGATAAACACCATACCGCTGTGCTATTGCTCCTGTCCACCTCTTCTTATTATTTGGGGGTGGGAGCACACCTGATGATGCACAGAGTTACTCCTGGCTCTGTGCTCAGAAATCTCTTCTGACTTTGGGGAACCATATGGGACGCCGGGGGATAGAACCATGGTCCATCCTAGGCTAACGCTGGCAAGGCAGACACCTTACTTGCACCACCACTCCAGCCCCACCACATCTTATTATTTTTAATGCATTTTCATTCTTGGTCATTCACTGTTTCTTCTGATGTCTCTCATATTTCTAGTTATTTATTATATCACTACACTTCTAATTTTGTAATCCGGTATTACTGTGTTTCTCCTAGAGTTCTAAGCAAACTTGGAGTTTTAGAACATAATTGCTGCAGCATTTTTCTATTGTGTAGTTAATAGGCACTACAATATTGTCTTTAAGTTCTATTTTTTGAGAAGTGACTGAGTTATATTGGCAGGGGAGTAATTGAGTCTTTATGTTTCTAACAAATTAGTCATACACAGCATAGTAAGGAACTAGAGAAAGAGACCGCAACACATTAGTTCCTGCTAATAGAAATGATTTAATCTCTGCTGAAAATTTCCCTTACTTGGTAATCTGACATTCCATTAATATAAACGGCTGTTCCACCTCAAATTTCTGGTGTTATACATTCATCTTAAAATATCCAGTAAAATGTAAAGAACGATGCTATATTACTAGCTTTCACAATGTAGAGTATATAAAACAGATGGCTGAGGTACACCAAAACATCCATTGTGAATACCAGACTGTCACCACACCTCTGGCACATCTCCTGCAGGCCTTCATCTGTCATTGCTAATACATTTCATTTTAAGGAGAAATAAAACAGAGCAGACCATGCTCCTGAAAACATTTTCCTGTTTAAAGGCCTCAAATGTGCTCCCATTATTGTTTTAAGTAATTAACTCACTGTATTGGACAGTTTCTGGCTCAAAGATCGGTTTTAATGTTTTTTTTTTCTAATGTTATACTATCTCTGGTATGCAGATGATAAAATTTAAAAAATAGGTTCACATGCTAGATAAACCTTCGAACAAATCCTTGAAATGAATTTACTCCTATTGAAGAGAGCTGTCATTTCCTTCACATCTCTTAGGTTGAGAGATTTGGGAGGTCTCCTTCAAATTAACTCTAGGGGCTATTTTTGGTGTTCATATGTTCTGTGTTTACTGACTTCAAAACATGTGCTCCACAAGTGTCTGCTTTCCTTAAACACAGAGAGATCTTCAATTTCAAATTAACTTTAAAATTCATAATATTCTATTTTGTTCAATAAATTTTTCACCATAAAAGCATCTGATTATACAAATACGCAAAGAAGTCACTATAAAGATGCAGTTTATAGTGTAGTTTTATTAATGTGATGTCACTTTATATAAAAGTATTCTATTATGAAAACAATTTATATCAACTAGCCTAAAACTGAGTTGTCGTGAGTTCCTATTATAGATAAAATCATGTATGTATTTGCTTTCCAAATTAACACAATAAGGCCAATATAACAGTGATAGTGGAATTTTACAAATAGTGAAATGCAAAAGAATAAAATTTATAAATATACATAAAATCATTGCAATGTTCACTAATTGGATTAATTAAAAAGAAGTATAAACAAAAACATAATACAAGACCAAGTGGGATTATTCATAAAATAATAAAAAATCAATAGAAGAAATTGCATTTTCAGAATTAACAAAAATATTTATAATCTTAATAAAAAGATAGAATCTCTTAATATAACCTTTATCAGCACAGTATAAAGTAATGTGCACATTATGATAAAAGCATATATAAAATGTTATAATATCTTAATTATAAATATATTTTAAAGTTATAAATTAATGCAAAGGTATTCCTTCTTTAATTTGATATTTGTTTGTTTGCTTGTTCGGAGGGCACACCCGGTGACACTCAGTGGTTACTCCTGGTTATATTATCAGAAATCACTCCTGGCTTGGGGGACTATATGAGACGCTGGGGATAGAACCAAGGTCTGTCCTGGCTCAGTCGCTTGCAAGGCAAATGCCTTACAGCTCCGGCCCCAAAGGTATTCCTTCTAAATTATACAAGAATTATTAAGAAATAAAATAAATAAATGAGACCAGAGTGATAGCATAGTGGTAGTATGTTTGCCTTGCATGCGGCCAACCTGGGACAGACCCAGGTTCGATCCCTAGCATTCCACATGGTCCCCCTTAGAAAAGATATAAAAATAGAAATAAAATAAATACAATTTTATTAAAAATAATATTATAGAAAGAAAATATAAAGGCATTCATAAGTAGCCCTCAAGTAATTAGTGATGTTAGGAAATATGTAATGAATAAATTTATATAGATATATATAATGATTGAAGTTAACTATAATGAAAGAAAAGGCCTCTAGACTGGAGCTTACAAATCATTATAAAGATTGATTAAAGATTTAAATAAGAGGGGCTGAAGCAGTAAGGCGTCTGCCTTGCCAGCACTAGCCTAGGATGGACCATGGTTCAATCCCTGGGAGACCCATATGGTCACCAAACCAGTACCGATTTCTAAACACATAATCCCTGAGAGTCACTGGGTGTGGCCGAAAGAAAAAAAAAACAACAAGCAAAAATGATTTAAATAAGAGCATTGATGAATTATGTTGTCAGAGGGATACTATAAGAGTTGAGATGTTGGTCTTACAAGCAGCCAAACTTAGTTTGATCCTCTATATTTAATATGGTTCTAATCTTGAAATATATCTAGAAGTTATCCTTGAGCACAATGAGCACAGTAAGCCCTGAACATAGGAAGGATGAGCCCAAAACAACAAAAAGCAATTGATTTTCTTACATTAGAAAAAATGTTAATTCTTTCAAATTGATATATTGATAATTTTCATCATTGCCAAAATTTTCATATCTTAGTATTTCATATTTGAGAGACTCATGTTTATTATGTGGAATCACATGGTTACCAATACAACACTGGGAATGACCCCTGAGCAGAGAGCTGATAGTAACCTTTGAGAACTTCTAGCAATGATTAAAAAACTAAAATTTGATTATCAATAAATTTAGATACAATGAAAAACTAATTTATCTCACATTCAGTATATTAATGACATGTGAAACCCTCTAGAAGTTTAAATCTAATATATGTATTGTAGCACTGGTTTCACAAATAAATGTAATTACTTAAACTTTCTGAATCAAATAGTTATTTTGTGTGTATTTATTACAGATTACGTAGATCTAAAGTTAAAACAAAATTGCATATAATCTAGAACACAAATATTCTTTTCTAGAAAACAGAATTTATACAAAAGTTCCTGTCAATAAAGTAACTACACAGCATCATTTTATGTGTTTGGGTTTCTATTTACGTATAGCTATATTGGTTGTTGCTAGCCAGGGATAGGGTGATGGATCAAGAAGCTTATACAACTATGAATTCGCAGGTTGTATGATGGCTGAGACTTAAAAGCAACTATCTTGACTGCACAATATCAAGAAGCAGGTTTTAAAGGAGGAATAACATAAAAGGATCTTAATTTGGATGGCTCTTGCTATAGAACAGCATATGAGGTGATTGTTTACCTATCTGGTTCTATACTAGGTACCCCATATTTCTGCCCAATTCCACCAGAAGTGATACTTGAGGACAGAGCCCAGAGTAACCCAGGAACATTGCCAGGTGTGGTTCAAAATCCAAAGGAAAAATCGCAGGGGAGCAATTTTATTTTAAAAATGTATGTTGCAAAAATTGACTCAATAAATCACTCTTTCCTTGTAATAAGGAAAGGGTTCATTAGAAAGATTACCTGTTATATATGACCATATTCATAAGGATAACAATCTGTGGTTGAAACTATAATTAGGCTTTGATTCTTGGGTTTTCAACATAGACTCAGCACAGATAACTCTCTTTGGCATATGTTCCTTTTAAATAAACCTTAAATAAGCAATGGGCATTAATGGAAATTTTATCTTATTTTTAGTTACATAACACCATTTTTATTGGGCCCAAGAGTAGTTATTTACAATAGTAAATTCTCCAGCCATAGTAATAATGTAGTTCAAAGAATACATGAAATGGTAAGCCTTCCAGATGTATTTGGGACTAGAGAAAATAATCTTACCAAAAAACAAGGTAAAGAAATAATGATTGTTTTTAGTTGTATATTTGTGGGTGTGGGTATACTTGTATATAGGAGAGAAAAAAAGAAATAGATAAAAATCAAAAAGTGAAGATTAAACATGTGAAAACAAATGTTTAAAATAATTTATACTACAATAAAATCAATTTTGAACTTAAAATATAAAGTATTGAGCCGAATTAGATGTTTTGTGAGGAGGTTTTTTAACAGACAAAACTTGTAAATGGAAACTGGTAAAACATTATTTAGCTATTCATAATACTCTCTAATTGCTTTCCAACTCAAATGAAATTTTGCTTAAATGTTTTATAAGCCTTGGGTGTTTCTCATTTGGAATGACACAGTATCATGCAAATCACATACTAGCTGATATATATGCAAAATTAAATAAAGTTAATTTTTACCAGTAAGTTCAAATAATTTTTGCCATATGAACAAATTCAGGTGCTTAAAATAAATTTGGGAAACAATATTAATTTTAAATTATAATGCATATCAATTAAAAAGTAATAAAATATTTTAAAGTTTATAGTATTTCAAAATGGAAAGTGATTAAGATTCTTGCATGCATGGATAATTTAAAAATATTTTCCAAATAGTTCTGTCTTATAAAACAGAATCCATGTGTTCCTTTTAAAATTAGAAATAGAGTGATTTTATGTGTAACTTTAGCAATGAATATCTAAAGTATGGATGCCTTATGATATTGATTTATATTAAATCATTATGTATAATAGTAAAATAAATTCATTTTTCTAGTTTATAGCATTTATATATGAGAAAATTTTAAGCATTAAATCTAGGGCATGTCACAATGCATTACACAGAGTTAAGTTCATTCTGAAAATGGAAATAATGTCTAAGATACAGAAACCACTCACAGAATGGGCAAAACTACCCAATACCCAACAGACAAGGAACTAATATCAAAAATATATGAAGTGCTGACAAAACTTAATAAGAAAAATACATATAACCCCATCAAAAAATGGAAAGAAGAAATGAACAGACATTTCCTCAAAGAAGAAATACAAATGGCCAGAAGACACATAAGGGAGATGCAAATCAAAACTACAATGAGGTACCATCTCATGCCACAGAGACTGACACACATCACAAAGAACAAGAACAATTAGTGCTGGCGGGGACTTGAGAAAAAGAAACTTTTATTCACTGCTGGTGGGAATGCCATCTAGTCCAGCTTTTATGAAAAAACAATATGGAGATTTCTCCAAAAACTGGAAACTGAACTGCCATATGATTGAGCTACACCACTCCTAGGATATGGGATATGCCCTAGGAACACAAAGATACAAATCCCTTCCTCACACCTATATTCATTGCAGCACTATTTATAATAGTCATACTCTGGAAACAATCAAGATGCCCTTCAACAGATGAATGGCTAAAGAAACTGTGGTACATATACACAATCAAATATTATGCAGCCATCAGGAAAGATGAAGTCATCAAATTTTCCTATGCATGAATATACATGGAATCTGTTACGCTGAGTGAAATTAGTCAGAGGAGAGAGAGACACAGAATAGTCTCACTCATCTATGTGTTTTTTTAAAAAAAATTAAAGACATTACTGTAATAAGGCCTAAAGACAATAGCGTTAAATGCTGGAAGACCTGGAAAGACCAGCTCACAATTTGAAGCTCACCCCAAAGAGTGGTTAATGCTGTTAGGAAAATAACAACACTAGCAACTAGTATGGTAATGTTAAGGTTGTCGGTTCGAATCCCGGTGCCCCATATGGTCCCCCGTGCCTGCCAGGAGCAATTTCTGAGCATGGAGTCAGAAGTAACCCCTGAGCACTGCCAGGTGTGACCCCAAAACCACAAAAATAAACAATAATCAGAGAGGTAGAATGCCTGTCGCAAATACAGACAGTGGTGTGGAAGGAGGGCGGACATTGTTGGTGGGAATGTTGCACTGGTGAAGGGGGTGATTTTGTTTATGACTGATACCCAACTATAAATATGCTTGCAATCATGATGCTTAAATAAAGATATATATATATATGTTTTCAAAAAAGAAAATATGGTATTTTTACTTAATTGAAAGACAAAAGAAATGTAAGGAAACTTGTAAATTCCAGAACAAAGGAAAACCTGTCTTTTGCTTTTTCAATAAATCAATTTAATCCTTAGGCATAACTTAAAAACAATATAAATTTTTTAATGGAAATCAAATTCTAGTGGTACAATAAGAAAGCTAACCCATTTAAGAAAAAAAATAATAATTGAAATAGTATCTAATGATATATTGACTCTTGGAACTGTTTGTGAGGGAAATCAAAAAAAGCCTCTGAGTATAAATATTCTTTCTGCTAAGGATATGAGAGGCAAATTTATTAGGGCAAAAATTGTAGATAAATTTTTAAGTACCCCTTTAACTACTAAATAAGTTGACTATGAACTACCATTTACTATGATAATGGTTTGGTTTAAGATAAAAGTTGTTTTTTGCTTAAGAATCTGGGTGTTCCAAGAGATGTAGCACAAGACTTGAGGTCCTTGCCTGCATTTGCAAATGGTTCTATCCTTGGCACCTCCTATGTTCCCCAAAACAGTACTTGAAGTAACATCTGAGTAGAGCCCAAAGCACCAAGCTTGCAATTCCTCAAGTAATAGCAATAATAATAATAATAATAATAATAATAATAATAATAGTAACAATCTGGCAGCCTGTTTCAGCTCCTGGAAAAATTCCCTCTTTTGAGTTCTTCTGAGGTTGAACAAAAAATAAATTAATATCAAACAATTTTGTTGGAGGAAAAAAACATTAATGACATGCATAATGACATTTTATATGGCAGTAAGTTCTAAAATGTTGCTGTAAACTATAATTTTAAAATTCTAATAAGCAGCCTGCGTATATTAAGGACAGAACAGAAAGTTTCATGATATCAGGAGGGGATGTCTTCATATGACAGAATCTACCTCTAAATAGTTCCAAGTCTCCATTTGTTAAAAGTATGTTCCTCTCTGTTTTTAGAAATTAGGAAAAAAATCACATTTTCTTTTTTTAGTTGTAGACGAGTTTTAAATCTACCTATGTACTGTGTTCTTATTATTTTCTCAAGTAATTTTCAATTTAATTCCTTCTCATCATTTTTCTTTACCTTAAGCTATTTTGGGGGGCGGGCACACCCGGTGATGCTCAGGGGTTACTCCTGGCTATTCGCTCAGAAGTCGCTCCTGGTAGGCACAGGGGTTAGCACAGGCAAGGCAGGCACCTTTCCCTCCAGCGTCACCGCCCGGCCCCACCTTAAGCTATTTTTTAAGGTAGAAGCTTAAGGTTTTCAGTTCAACCTTTCTGGAAAGTGATATGGAGATTCCTCCAAAAACTGGAAATTGAGCTCCCATAAGATCCAGCTATACCACTCCTAGGAATATACCCTAGGAACACAAAAATATTCCTTCCTTACACCCATATTTAGTGCAGCACTACTTACCATAGAAAGATTCTGGAAACAACCAAGATGCCCTTCAATAGATGAATGGCTAAAGAAACCATGGCACATATACACAATAGAATATTATGCAGCTGTCAGGAGAGATGAAGTCATGAAATTTTCCTATACATGGATGTACATGGAATTTATTATGCTGAGTGTAATAAGTTAGAGAGAGAGAGAGAAATGCAGAATTATCTCACTCATCTATGGGTTTTAAAAAAAATGAAAGACATTCTTGCAATAATTTTCATAAACTAAAGAGAGGAGAGCTGGATGTTACAGTCCACTTCATGAACCTCACTACAAAGAGTGATGGGTTTAGTTAGAGAGATAAATACATTGTGAATTATCCTAACAATGAGAATGTATGAGGGAAATAGAAAGCCTGTCTAGAGTACAGGAGTGGGCGGGGTGAGGAGGGGAGATATTTGGGACATTGAGGGTGTGTCCTCTTAAATGATTGAAACCCAACCACAATCATGTTTGTAACCAAGGTGTTTAAATAAAAAATATTATTTAAAAAAGGTTCTCAAATCAAGATTCTCAAATACAGTATTCTTACCAGTCTGCCTCTAGATATATTACTACTTGATAAACTATTTTGAACTGAGAACAATGAATGTACTGAAAATTAAGAATATGCCATTGCCCTTACCTTAACTTTTTCTTAAAGGAACTAAATCCACTAAGCCTTTGTCATTCTTATTTTTTTTTAGCGTTTGTCATTCTATTAAACAGACTAATATATCTGCCCCTAAACCCAGACTCTTAATGGGTTTAACTCCTCCTCTCTTCATTAATAAAACCCTAGAGCTTTTCCCATTTCTTCCTTCCAAATCAAAGCTCCTTTTGTCTCCTTAGTAATAGGATCTACAAAATCATGTAGTACCCCAATGTTCATGTTAACAGGAGTCTAATACACAAGAAAACACTAACACATCTGACGCTATTTTGTTTACATAATATCTTTGCAAAAAAATGATGGGATGGAGAATTATTCTTCCTGTACTCTACAAGCTATCATATTTACATAGAACATATGCAAATGAAATAATCCTAGAGCATGTAACTTTGAAAAAGAATATTAATAGATAAGAAATTTTCCATAAACATTTCTTATAAGATTTTATAGGCAAAGTTTAATTATTAATATTTTGTAAATTAGAATTGGAAAAAAATTAGTTAAACTTAAATATATCTCAATTAGCAGAAAAAATAAGTCCCCAAAAGGACTTACTATAAAACCAAAGAATCTTGATTATTTTGTGCCAAAGTACCAGTCAAATGAGAGACAAGTTATAACAGATCAAGAATGTGTATTATTGGCAAAAAGTCAGCAAATTGAAAGGTGATAGACTTAAGTCCTCAAAGGAACCATCTTATCTGCAGGGTCACAGGATAGGTTTTCAGAGAAAAGAGATAACAGGGAAGAAAGGTGGCTGCAGACCTGTGGTCTTGAGAATGAAAAATAAAATGACCTTGTGGCATGATGCCTGAAGCACATTCTCTTATCTACAAATCTAAACAAAACAAGGGTTTTGTTGTAGTAGTCCTGATTTTTTTCCTTTATAAGTATCTCAAATTTGCTTTGTACATATAGACATGCTTTTTTGTTTGTTTTTGGTCCACAACTGGTGACTCCAGGAGTTACTACTGACTATGCGCTCAGAAATTGTTCCTGACTTGGGGGACCATATGATACGCTGGTGATTCAATCTAGGTCTGTCCTGAGTCAGCCACTTACAAGGCAAATGCCCTACTGGTGCACTATCACCTTGACCCTTACATACATGGATAATCTGTTTATCCATGGTCCTATGAAGATGTCTTGCTAAATTTGTCTGCCAATATCTCTTGATGACCAGCTATTCTGTGTTGTTCTGTGTTCTCTTTTACTTTATTGGTCATTGTTGTACCTTGTCCCTTTGATCTTTGATTGTACAGCCACAAGCTGTACATCTGGGAATTGGCATCTGACCTTGTCAAAATTAGCGTCAAAGAGGAAATTACCTGCTTTGTGCTTTCCCCTTTTCATGTTCTTATTCCTGCCATTTAGCCATCTATTTCCATTAACTATCTGACTGGATATGAGAGCTTTAAAGTTACTATTGTTACTAAATTAATTGTGTTCTTTCAATCTTTCTACATCATAACACCTTTTCCTTCTAATAACTAAACCTAATACTTCTTGGACAAAAAATATTTTTATTTTATTCTTTATACATAGAAAATAAGCTTAAGCTGCTGGTATTTTATATTAATCATTTGAAGGTCATCTTAAGAAAAATCTCATATACAATTGTGGAAAATTGAATAAAATCATGAGCTATCAAATTTAAGCATTGGCAAGCTTTATTTTATATTTTACTTCAGTTCAGCATTGCTTTTATTATAACAAAAAGACTACAATAGACATTTTAATTTAAAGTTTACTACCCCAAAGGAGAAACATTTAATCAGTAAGGTTATTTTAAGGAAATACAGTATCTATTAACTTTTTAATCTATACATGGCATTATTGATTTTTTTCTATTTTATGCAAAACTACAGAAACAGAAGACATTGAAAAAAATATTTTGTCCTTAAAGAATCTTAAAATCATGGCTGGAGAGACAGTGAGGGATCAAAGATGCATCTCATAATGATAAATCATTTTAAATTTTAATTTATAAATTAAGATTTATATTGAGATTTTTCTCTATTTGAAT
>PVKC010026017.1:0-16273 GCA_004027635.1 Crocidura indochinensis | reverse complement strand
CCTCCCCCCCCAACCCAGAATGAGTCTGGCATGCTTTTCTTTTCCATTAACACTTCTGCGATAAACAGCTTAGATGCACTGAGAAAAAAATTAATGAAACTATTGTAACAATCATGCACATGTAGGTAATTTATTAAGGACAATTAAAAAGCTTTAAAAACCATCCATGAGGCAAAATGAACAGGAAGCCGGTGTGTGGCGGGTTTTGGCAGGGAGCCTGCCATGGGTGTGAGCAGGCTCTCAGTCCCACTCTCTGCCTCTCAGTGATGGCTGGGCTCCTGCAACTGCGCCAGCACCAGGGAGTGAGTGGAAGTGCAGGAAATGCCCTGGGTCTATGGGCTCCAGACGGCCCCTGTGACCTGTTTGATTCCTATGTCTCTGGGACACAAATTTCCTGTCCCCGGCCCTCCCCATCAGGAGCACTTTACTAGATCAACTTAACTGTTACTAGAACTATTTGTGGTAGCTCTGAATGCCTCAAATCCAAGGAAGGGCGGAAGCAGCAGCCTCGAGGAGGAGGAGGACCCAATCCCAGCATCCATGGCCATTTTATAACTTGGATCTTGAGCTGACCTCTGCTTCTTCATCCATAACATCCACAAATGGCTAGGGATGAATAGGGAACCGGGGTAAAGGCCACTCCAGATTCCCCAATGAGCACTCAGTTCCAGCCTACCTGGCATCTTTTGGAGAGAGCATGGAGTCAGCGGTAAAAGACATCTGAGTTCTCATATAGGGCCTTATCATTGGTTTGCTGAAGGATGGCCTGCCAGGGCAGGAGCATGGATCTCTGAGTGCATTGGAGGCTAGAGTCCTTTATAGGACATGCTGATCTGACCCAGGCTTCCTGGGCTAGGCCCTTTGCCCCAGCGCAGTTCTTGATTATATCAGGTTTTCTTCACAGTAGCTCAAGTGTTTGTGATGTACATACACTCGGCCCATGATAGTTTGGGAAGAAGAACCTCTAAAAACCCAGAACTCACATAGGTGACATCTACTTTACAATGGAGTCATCTTCCTGGCCCAACAGGAGGAGCCTTCCCAGGGGGGTGGACTTCAGAGGGCAGGAGTTTCCTAGGGGGAGAGGTTTTCCAGAGAAGGGGGCTAATGGTTGTTGTGGGGGTATGTGCTCCAACTTCCTTGATGTCTCCTTACCCTGTCCTGCAGGTAACTTCAAAGCAGACCCTCCCTACCTTGCAGTTGCAGTGACCCAGGATTTTATATACATTGTGGTGCTGTTGGCATTGGGGACAGTGCCAGAGGCAGAACTCAAAGCTACAGGCTTGCATGGCAGGTGCTCTGCCCTGAGAGCCATGTCCCTGGGAACCTGGGATTTAGTTTACAGCTAATTGATGACCGGGTGGGCCTGCAGTTAAAGCAAAATGTACTGCAACCCTCTCTTTTTTCCTTGTTTCCCTCTGTTTTGCTCCAGGCTTGATCACAGACACATACGTTACATGTCCGTTATAGACATATGCAACAATTTGCAAGAAGTAATTTTAGTTCGTTTAGTGACTGCTTAGACACCTCAGACATGACAGACTGTTTTTTTTTTTTTTTGTATTTTTCCCCTTGCCTTTTCATACTGCAAATGAACAGTGAAAAATTACTTGCCTTTGCTATTAAAAACTATGGAGCCTGTAAAAAGTAGTAAATTATGGCGACATTATCAAAGTTTATAGGCACTAGAATTTGACCTTCAGCAAATTCAACACTGGAGGGGAACAGGGTTTTCTTTTCCTGCTTCCAAACGAAAAATGAGGGGGAGGAAAAAGATTTATTTGCTTCTGTGGTGAGAGAGAACAGCAACTAGGAATGGCATATCCCAGTTTTAAAGTAAGAAGGCTTTGCTAAATTACATGCAGTAGGAATACAGGAAGACAGTCCCAGTGGACAAAAGGAAAACCTGTGGAAAGGGCAGGACTGCCTTTGAGCTGCCCACCCACTCCTATGCCCTGTCCCCTCACACACTTAGTAATTCTATATTTTTTGGTACACCCATATTCCTCCTGTATACTCAGGAACCCATAGTTTTGTCTCTGCAGGTTTTCTGCTTTCTCCAACGTGTTCACCTTTGACTCTTGTCTTTCTCTGGGATTTAGTGGGAAGAAGCAGGTAGCTAGCTGCCTAGAGTGGGCTGGATAGCCTGATGGATAGTAGTGCTGTTGTTACCTTCTTCCTTCTCTCTGGACACCCTGAGATCGCCTTACTTTTCTAACCACCCACCTTCATGATCATTATAATCCAAGTTAAGGCCACAAGGCAGATGGTTGGAATATGTCAGCAAGTTTCCAGGGGAGCCAAGAGCCACAGGTTAACCAAGTGTAGGCTCTGCAGACTTTGTGTTTCCTGTGCTTTTATGCAGCTCTTTTCACTCTTCTTAACCAGAAATGTTTGTACCAGTCTGCAGGACAGTCATATCCATTGTGTGGGGCTGAGCATGTAAATGTGAATGAAAAGGATGTGAATGGGGGTGGGAGAGGATGTGGGTGCAAGGCACACACTTCAGATAAGGATTCCATGGTGAAGCGTGTGGTTCCCAAACTCTGAGACAAATTTGGTCCCTAAATCCCATAAGTAGTGGTGCCTGAGGAAAATACCCAATGCTGGTGCAGTGGTCTTGAAAGGGGGCCTTCTGCAGACCCTTTCCCCACCATACCACTGCAATTCTGCTGCAGTTGAACTACCCAGCTCCTGGTCCCCTTTGGACAGTGAGAGGCTACATCTTTTGCGAAATGCAGAGGCCTCATGGGGTTCCCGGAGCTTCCCCGATAATGGGTCCCTAATCTCATTCTCGCCTGTTCTGAGGCCTCTGCTCTGAGGCCAGCAGAGAAAATTGCTGTGGCACCCCTGCTCTGTGATGGGCGGGGTAAGGTGGAAGGCCAGCGTGTGATGCTGGAATTGCTACAATCTGGGCTGCAGACTGGTCATGCCAGCACAGGCTTTCCTGGGCTCCCCAAAGCTGCCCATAGGAGGTGCTTTGGGATTTGGAAGGAGCAAGTGGCAGGATATCATCTGTCTGACCTGTCCATCCACCAGCTTGCTGTTCCCGTGGGGAAGGAGAGTGGAGAAGACACAGGGAACTACGGAAAGGAGAAGCCCGAGCCTTTGCTTTCAATGCCTAGGGCAACCCCTTTCCTGGGTCTTCCAAAGCCCAGTGTGTCCTGTCCTCTGAATTGAAGGTGGCCCCTCATCCCACATCCCTGTGGTCAGCCTGAGTTGGTGGTGTGGTGAAGGACTCAGTCTGCTGCCTTGATGCCATTCTTTTGAGGGTTTCTTATGGGGGTGGGATTGGGCCATATCCGGTGGTGCTCAGGGGTTTACTCCTGGCTCTGCACTCAGAAATCACTATTGACAGCTCTGGGGACCATGTGAGATACTAGGAATCAAACCCAGGTCTGTCCCTACCGCTGTGCTATCACTCCAGCCCCATGTGTACCTTGGCTTCACAGGTGGGCACAGACGTGGTAGTGAGGGTCCTGCCCATTTCTTCTCCAGGACATCAGAACCCCTCTCCTGAAGTCTCCAAGGGGCCATAGTCTGAGCTGGCAGAGACTCCAGTACCCCTGTAGTGCCTTGCAGAGGGGAAGGGACCCAAGCAGAACCAGGACTGGAGCCAGGCCTCTGGGCTGTGTGTTCCTGTGCTTGGCCAGACGCTGTAGTCAGGGCTGTGTGGCCTGGACTCTGGGAGCACAGCCACAGGCCTGCCAGGGACTCTGTAGCCCTGCTCACATTTCAATTCTTGATAGGCAAGGTGGAGTGTTCTGGGGGGACCAAGGGTTCCCAGAGATCCCAGTTGAGAAATACTGGTTTGGACATAGGAGATGATAGAACGATGACATCTAGAATGCCTTGAGGCCCATCTCAGACAATTCAGATCCACAGTAAAAGTCCATCATTTCATGTCCATCTGACTAGTTTCCATGCCTCCCTCACCCTGCCACTGCAAAAACTTTTTTGTTAATTTTTGATTTTTGGGCCACACCCAGTGATGCACAGGGGTCACTCCTGGCTATACACTCAGAAATTGCTCCTGGCTTGGGGGACCATATGGAACACTGGGGGATAGAACGACAGTCCATCCCAGATCAGCTGCATGAAAGGCAAACACTTTACCTCTGTGCTACCACTCTGGCTCCCTGCAAGAACTTCTCTTGCATCCTCCTACCCGTTTCTCCACCCACCCTGGAGGGACCACTGTCTATGTCACTATGCAGAGATGAGGACATGGAGAGATTTATCACTGTTACCAGGTTGGGATTTGGACTCTAGGCCTGACCGCAAGTGGGGATGATGGTGGGACCCTTCTGTCTATGTGACAGGTGTAGCCTGAACACCTGGGCAAGGAATACATTCGTCATGGGAAGCCACATCCCAAGAGTCAGGGCCTTGGGACAGTTCCTGAGATTCGCTGTCCAGGGAAGGGCTCTCTGTCTGTGCACATGTTCCATGAAAGGAGCCCTGTTTCACACACTTCCTGTGACATGGGAGTTGGTGGTCCTGGCTTATCTGACTTCCTGTGCATTGCCTAGTGCAGGAGAGGGGTTCATGTGGAGGTACAGGAGGAGGTCCACGTCTCTGAGCCAACACTATCTATGTGCACTCAACCCTCACCAGCACTGGCAATGCACTGAAAGCACAGAGAGGTTAAGTGACTTCTTTGAGGTCACGTAGCTGGGAATTGGCAGGGGCAGTATCCAAATTCTCTGGTCCCAGGGCACATGCTTTTAACTTTTTCATCAAAAGCCCCTGGTGGGGTGAATTCTCTGTGTCGGCAGGCAGAGCTTTCGTGAACCTTGTCTCCCTTACCCAGTCTGTAGCTGAGGCCAGGGCTGATACCTCAGGGGACCCTCACACTTACGGCACCAGCTCTAGTGCACAAAACAGGACTGAATGGAAAAGGAGGTCTATGGGGATCTCGGGCAAATTCCCAGTGTGTCATTGACTCTTAACTTCCTGCTGCCTGAGACAGCTGGAAGTGCTGGAAGCCTAAACTGGCCACAACAGCTGCCTAGCCTGCTCCAGTGATTGTTTTGAGATCTCCGTCAGCCTGGCTCTGGTTTTGCACCGTGATCATGTACTAGAGCAGTCGTATGTGCTTATATATAGCTCAGATGGCACGTGAACTCCTCCCCAGATTTAAGCTAGGTGGCAGCAACCCTGGTCCTGGAAGAAGATAGCCAGAAGGGCCAGGAGCCTCCATGTGGTCCCTGCCTGTGTGGTGGGATCAGAATGCCTAGCTGAATTCATGGATTTGGGGACCAGAGTGACTGCTGAGGGGCTGGTTCTTGCCAGAGCTGAACCAGAATAGACCACCAAAGCTCTCTGGACATGCTAGGTTCAGTGAGAGCCATACGGTGTCTTTGAGATGCCTCCCTGACTGCTTTCTCATGGGACTCTAGGCACTCTGGTAGAATTAACATTGATTTTGAAACATAGCCAGCAGGGGCCAGCCATGTCGTTTAATGGTGGAGCACTTGCCTTATAAGGTTTGATTCCTGGCATTGCCATAAAACCAGAACCAAACAGAACCAGCTGTTCAGTGCTGCTCACACATGCAATCTCTCATCTCTTTTGTCAATGCACAAAAGATGGTTTGTCGTCACTCCTGCATAACGCAGCAAAGTTGATGGTCCTCAACTGACCATCATGGCCCAACTACTTTGGCAACAATAACTGGAGAGGGTAGTGTCTTGAAGCTATTGCTTGTGAATTAGCATCTCTCTCTCTCTTTCCCTCTCTCTCTCTCTCGTTCCTGGGACCATTATGAATTCAAGATCATAGCCACTGAAAGGAGAGGGTCTGTAAATAAGCACAGTTTCCTTTCCCCAGGCCCCCATGAATGTTTAATTTTCATGGAGAGCCAATCCAAAACAAACAGAGAGATGTTCTGGAGAGATGGGGCAAGCCAAGGACCTGAGATAGCTGGAGGGCAGCTCAGGGCGAGAAAGCCTGAGCCCAGGGTGCTCTGTGCACCTCTGGTTTGTATACTGAGATGTTGAGCAGCTGAAGAGTTTGTAGGACCTGATATCTGCCTTATGGGAGTATTTTCTGCCCTGTTTCCCTGGCACACATATACGTGGGGTGGACATACACACAGATATGTAGCATATGTGCATGGACATGCACACACACACGGACACACGTGAGCATACAGGCATGCACAGGATTCACACATGAACATGCATGTTACATGCATTCATGGGCACACAAATGGATACTCTATCATAGGCATGCACACATGAAAATATGGACATAAGCTTGTATGGGCATGCATCTAGGGACTCAGACATACAAAGGCACACGTATGGACTCATATGAATACATGTAGACACACACAGACACACACTCCTGCTTACACAGTGCCAATGTGGGCTTGTGTGACACAAGCTGTTCTTTGGACAAAATATTCAAAGGGAGAGCTGTGAGAGAATTACCAGAATTTTTTTCCCTGGAAGGAGGGTCCTGCCTCACTTACATGGCCTGTGGATGCCTACCAAGAGCCCATGTGGAAAGGTGAGGGGGCTTTGGGGCAGGAGGATTAAACCATCCAGCAGGGGTGACAGTAGCACCATCACCCCCGGGAGCCATCCCAAAGTCCCAGGGATGTGGAAGATCGATTCTTATCTCCAGTGGTGAGCTAGGTTGAGGTGGGAGACACAAGGGCATGAATTCAGGGTTTTCTTCCCTCTTCTTTTGCTATAATGTCTGAGAGTGAGACAGGCACAGGGCCAACACCCCCTTTGGAGGTAGGGTACACCTACAGTATTGGTCAAGGATTGTGGTGAGCAATGCAGTGGGAGCTAAACCTCAGGCCTTTCTGCCTCTAGGTCAGCAAATCTTTACTGCAAAGTGTTGATGTGGTTTCCAAGGCTGCATCATCGGAGCATTTTATTTTAGGCGCAGGATTGCCTCTGAGGTCATTCTCAACTACTTGAGTTGCCTCGGGAGATTTACCTGAGCCATCCACCATCCCTTGAAATGGGGGTGAGACCTGCTGTGCTCTCCTATCTTTCTCCCTACAGCTCCAGCGCAGACCCACTGGTGCGTTGGCATCTCCTTTGGAAAAGTGCTGACCTTTGGGAGGGAGGAGAGAAGGAAGGAGCTGAGTGAATCTTATTCTGAGACCTGGAGAGTTTTCTCAGGCATGGTCACATGGGTCACCCCTGCTGAGTTCTGTCTTCCTCAGGCAACCTTGCACTTGGGATCAGGCCTGGCTGTTTTCAAGGCCAGGCCCACAGTCATGGCGAAACAGGCTATGTGGCTCCCTGCATCAACGTCTAAGTAAAGATAGCAACTGCTGAGTGAGCCTCCCAGTCTGCAGGAATCTCAGAGCCTTTAGGCTGCAGAAAAGGGTCCAATTCTATGTTTCAGAGTTTCCTGAACTTGTGGGGCCATTGATCTTGCTTAAGGAGAATCTCCTGCAGCTTCTATTAGACCATTGCTGGAGAAACAGCACATTGACCTTGTCCTACAGGACTTCACTTTCCTTTGCTTGAAAGGACAGAATCGATCACGGGGCCTCTGGCACCTTCACATCTTCATAAATCATTTTATTCTCCTAAAAATACACTTTTCTCTTACAAAAGTCATAGGACTCTGTCATAGGACAGAGAAATAGTATAGGGGATAAGGCTTTTGCCTTGCATGCAGCCAATCCCAGTTTGGTCCCCGAAACTATATATGGTTCCCTGAACCCCACCTGAATGGGGCTGAGTGGTCTCTGAGCACAAAGCCACTGAATGTGACCTCAATCCACAAAATAAGAAATATTGAAGTCAGATTAATTCTCTTGATCAATTTGAGCCCTATGCATTTATTAAAATGGTAAAGATATTGTCTGTCAGATATTTCATACACTTAAAGACAACTTAATTTATCAGATAGTTTTATATGTATACATATTAATTTATTATATACTCATACAGATGAGTATATTTACATTACATAATATACTGTATAGTGATACCTTAATGTACTCTACATATTTTTGTATATATACATATATTAGACTAACTATACATATAAGATGCATATTCAATGTATCCTATAGAACAACTAATATATATCACAATGTGAGCTATCACTTACAATATCATTAATGTGTATGCTTAAATATAATACACTTATATATAACAATGGCAAGCCAAGTTTTAGGTCAACCGCTTTTGTTATGTTTTAGTTGAAACAAATAGTTATGGATCAGGGTACCATTTCTGGTAGATTTTTAGAAGCTGACCAAATTCCTTATTGGGGTCTTCTCTGGACATGATGGATGAATCATGTCTCCATGACATGTCTTCATGGTCTCCAGCACTGGTCTTCTCCATGTTTCTGGCCTCTATGTGATCAGTGGAAGCTTGACTGCTCAGCTGATGGTAGGATTGGCCACTGTGCAGCTCTAGAAAATAATTGGGCCCCTTAATTGCTCCTTGGGCCATGTCTTGAACCAGGCTTGTTACACTGGGAGGGTGCCCAGGCGGGCCGTGGGGGGATAATCTGAGAATTCCCCTGCCCCATCCCTGCTTTGCTGTTGCCTGGCACCTGGCAAGTGTGTTGCATTGTTTGCTTTGGGTAACTATGGCAGCTCTTTTTAATTGCCACCAAATAGTCCCAGCCGTGTCTCAGCTCTGTTTTGCTGTTTCACTGAGAAGGACTCCTGGTTCTTCTCAGACGCTGGGGAGAAGCAGAGCAGAGGCGAGTCTCCACAACTTGATGTTTTCCTTCCATGTAATGAGCAACAAGTAAAACCTGAGTTGCAGGGTATTTACATGGCATGAAAGTAAAATCGCTTGGAGGTTGGGAGATGGCTCAAAAGAGAAGAGCATAAGATTTACATGTAGGAGTCCCAGTTCAATCCCTGGCACCACATGGTTCCACAATACCATTGACTATCTATCGCCCTCTAAAAAAAAATGAAAACAAGGTGGAGGATAGAGGAGGAAGTAAAGGCATTTTTTTTACCTTTTGAGATCTGGACAAAGCCTTTCTCACAAACATCCTTGTGACATTTTAAAGACTGCTTTTGAACTCTCATTGTCAGTGTTCTGAGATACTTCCTGCTTGCTTCTGATGGGGAGGGAAGACCGTGAGATGAGAGAAGCCCTGGTGGTGGAGGTGTTGGGGTGGAGGACTTGGGTTGAACAGAGGCCTGAGTACTCCAATGAGTCAAGGGGAACAGAACTTTGTCTTGTGATCCAGGCTCCGTTGCCTTTAGAAGAGGCAAAGCCTTGGACTTCAGATCCCTGCAGCAAAACAGGTCCATCAGAACCCTGCCATTCCCAGGGAAGGGAAGCAGGATGTGCGTATGGTGTGTGTGTGCGTGTGTGTGTGTGTGTGTATGTGTGTGTATTATGTGTGTGCATCTACTCTGTGTGTATTCTGGTCACGTCCAAAGAGGAGGGTTTCTTTGATTAGTTGGGGGAGGTCATGGTAGTGGGATATGAAGCCTGAGCAGGAGACAGAGGGACAAGCCATATTTCACCAGGGAGCAGGGATGAACAGGTTCTAAACTTGAGAAGTTGCTCAAACAGGCTAGCTTGGGGGTGTGGGATAATGGACAGCTGCTTCTCATGCAAAGGGAACCCTTGCTTCACAGAGAAGCATCAGGCCAGGCCTGAGAAGCTGGAGCTGAGACGGAGAAAAGGGCAGGACAACTGTGGGCAGCGAGCAATATGTGAGAAATCACAGGTGTCATGTTGGGGAGGGGGACCTCAGTGCTCTCCAGTGATGGGCAGAGGCCAGGCAGAGGCTCCATCTGTCCTTACAGAGCATGCGCTGATCCTAGAGTTTGGGAAGAAGCTAGGCTCCAAGGGCCATGGCAAACTAGGCAGGCAGTGTCACCCATGTTCCATGCCCATTCTTTGAGCCCCACACGCATCCACAGGGCATCTTTTGGAGCCAGGCCACAGGGACATGCCCACCTACAGACTTCTTCCCTGCAGCACCAGGGCAGCCTGCAGCTGTGCTGAGATCATTAGTCAGCCTGCACCTTGCAGGCTCTATGACTCATTGTCTTAAATTTTAATAAGTACAAAAAAACAGAGTGCTGATATATTAAAAATTAATCCTCCCGAGATGTAGCTTCTTGGGCCGAGGGGCTGCTCTGGGACAGCTGCAGCTCCTGGAGGCCTGGCCTGGCTGGAGGGAACCAGCCAGGGGGAGGGCAGCATTGCCACATTTCTACCCTTGCTCCTCTTCCACCTCTCCACCCTGCAGTGGGAGATGTGAGTTCGGGCCCAGGGGTGATTTCAGTGCAGACAGTTGTCAGCTCTGGAGGCCAGGTGTCAGAGCCTGATGGGAAGCACAGCTGGTCAGAGGCCAGAGCATGGTTCTTCATTTCTCCCTTTGCTCCTGGTGCCTGACTGTTCCTTAGTTTGTGAGCACATTTCCATATCTTCCTTGAATACTCAGGGGGCATCTTCTCTGAACCCATTGCCCACTCTCCCCCTTTTATGAGGTCAGTAATGGGGTGACACTAGGCTACTACCTCCCACTCTGATGTGACTAATTGTGGGTTATTTTGGGTTTTGTTTTTGGCCACACCCACTCTGCTCAGGGGTTACTCCTGCTTGGAACCTTATGGGATACGGGGAATGAAACCCTGGCTGACTACGTGCAAGGCAAGTGCACTCTCACCTGTACTATCTCTTAGCCCTGTGGCATGGCTTCATCTTAACTGAAGCTTGTCTACACCTAGTCTCCACATAAAATGGCATTCTAGGGGTTAGGGTTTCAATGTGTCAGTGGTATTTTTTTGTTTTGGTTTGGTTTTGAGGGGGCGGGCACATGTGGTGATGCTCTGGTTCTGCACTTAGGAATCACTCCAGACAGTGTTCAGGGGACTATATGGGATGCTGGGGATCAAACTCAGGTCAGAGAAGTGAAAAGCAAGTGCCTTACTTGCTGTAAAGTCTCTCCAGCCCCTGACATGCCAGTTTTAAGGGGGCTACGAATCATTCTCTCAAAAGCTTCCTTCCCTCCTCTCCCTACAGCCCTAGGTTCTGTGCTCAGGAGTGACCCCTGGTGGAGTTGGAGACCTTATATAGTGCCTGGGATTCCAGCCCTGGTCTGCTGCATGCAGTGAAATAACACCTTAACTCCCAAACTATCTTTCTGCCCTACCCCTTCCTCTGTCTTTTCCCCCTCCACACACACTCATCCTCTTCTCTTTCTGGACCCAGGGGTTGCTCCTGGCAGTGATGGAGAAAAGGAGCTTTTGTGGTGTTGGGGACTGATCTGGACCCAGGAGCACAGAGATGCTCCCCATGACACTCAGCTCAGTACCCTGGCCACTAACTCAGTGGGACTCAGGAGCACCAGGGCTATGTCTGGTAATGAGTGAAGGCAGGCGGGAGCAAGAGGAGCCATGTGGTAGCAGATATCACACTCAGGCCGGGTGAGCACTATGACACTCGATGCTCTCCCCTGACTCTGCCTTCCAACTGACTGTCCTGCCCTGACTTTCCTCCCTCTCTACCTCCCCTTTGCCTCCTCTCCTTAGTCTTTTATTCTCCTTTATTCAGGAAGCTGGATGCCACACGAAGAGCCTGAACCTGTCCCACCCGGCTCTACAGGGCGATTGTATTCCCAACAGATTGCCCTTAGCCTCACCTCATGCTCCCCTGCTGTTCTCAAACCAAGCTTTTCTTACAGGAAGTGGAAGAAATCCCTGCATTCCTGTTCAGAGTTTAGTTCCAAGCTGGGTGCATTTGGTTGGGGACAGGGTTGGGGGAAAGTGTCTGTGTGAGTTTGCATATTGAGAGAGAATTTCCTTCTATCGATCTGTCAAGATTCCAGTACTGGGCAAGGACACCCCCTGAATGAGCCCCGTGGTTTCAAGCGTTTCCTTCTCCAAGGCAATCAATTAAGGCGAAGAGCAGAACGAGGCATGTTGAAATTCAGCAAGAGGGGCATGTTGGCCCCCAAAGCATTATGGGCCATTAAATCTGTAATGGAGCCAAGGCCTCTAGGTAGCGGAGTTCTTCTTTCCTTGTTAATCATAGAGACTTCACACTCTCATCCTTCTAGCATGCACACAAAGACCTGAATCCTCCTAGCTTGGCCCTTGCTCTACCTGCCTCAATCAAGTATCAGGATACAGGAACTGCTCTCACAGTTTGCACTTGGGCCCCAGTGCCAAGCTCTGTGTGGGGTACAGGACCCCTGGTGTCCTGGTCTTCTGTAGCCTGGCTTCCCAGCTCCTACCCAGGCCAGCTCAGGTGTTCCTCCCCTGCCCTCCTGCTGGAACTGTGCCTGGTCTTTAGGCTGGGGTCAGGCCCCAGAGTTCTGTGTGTGCCCAGAACCTTTGTCACCAAATAGTTTTGAAATGACTTGAAAAAAATTCATCTTGGGGGAGTTTCCAGCATGAGTAAAACCTAGAGAATTCTCAGGGTTTTGAGAAAACCACCCACTCATCCTTGTCTATAACATCTTCCTCCCCTGATTTGGGGTTCCCCCCTTATCTGTCCTTTTCTGTGGTGGGCACCTCAGTCAATCACCACCACAACTGCAGCTTTTTGGGGTTCTCCCCATGCCTTCCTTCATAACACCTATAGTTTCCTCCTCTTTTCATCTGCCCATTCAGTCCCTACTCGGCACAGGCTACTCTGTGGTCCTCTGTCCTCTCCCTCCCAGGCTCCAATTCTTTGGCCAAAAGCAGGGGATGGGTTCAGTGGGCTCCATTCCTGCCCTGCGTCTTCCTTCTGGGTAGTTCTCTGAAGCCCAAAATTCTGCTTGGCCATCTCATTCCTTCTGGCTCTTCCCTGGGACAGGCCTGCTGGCTGCAGGGATGATGGGGGAAGTTCTGCAGGAGCCTTAGTGACCTCTCCTGAACCAGGTGTGTTGCTGGTTTGCTTGTTTGTCTTTTTAAGTAAAATTTTATTTGAAGATACTGAGGAAGGGGAGGGAGAGGATGAAAGAGAGCAAGAGCGCGCGAGAGAGATGCTCAAGGGAAAGCACAGCTTTTCCAAAGGCAGAAAGAGCCCTGATACACAATCCAAAGTTAAAGTATGAAAGTTTATATCTCAAGAGGAAATACGCAGGCAACATGTGCTTGGGTGCCATGTATCCAGGTGCAACATATATGCCAGTCCTGCTGCCAGCCTTCATCTTACACCAACCCCTGGTCCACAGATGTGCCCTTACCCTGGACCTGCAGTGATCCCAAAGAAACCAAGGTCAGGAAACCAAAGTCGTTGTTGGGGTCTTCTACTGAACTTCACTTCTGCTGAGCACAATTGCAAGCCTTGTTCCGAGAGCTCATAGTGCGGGCCTAGAGGTGACATTCTGTC
Organism: Crocidura indochinensis; assembly: GCA_004027635.1. NCBI lineage: Eukaryota > Metazoa > Chordata > Mammalia > Eulipotyphla > Soricidae > Crocidura > Crocidura indochinensis. Next base: position 2,981 of record PVKC010026017.1, on the reverse strand, counting down.
TAGACCAGAGAGAGCCCCAGTCTCCAACCTTTCCTCTGCTCCTAGCTCCTAGGATCCTTCCCTGTGGAGGTGAAAAGTCAGTTCTTGCCTGGGTTTTGTCAGAAGCAGCTTTGTTTCTGCCTGTGAAATAAGTGGCCCCTAGATTCAAACTAGGGATGCTGGGACAGAGGGAAGGGTGAGGAGGGGAGACTAAGCTGTGTGTTTGCAGCTAGGACTGGGGGCTCCATAGGCCCTTCATTCTGAAGCAGCATCCTTGGGGGCTGGGGCGGAGTGCTGTCCACTGGTTTTAGAGGTGTACCAAGCAGGTGAGGGAATGTTCCACAGAGGTGGACAGGTCTACTGTGCATGCTCACTCAAGCCTGGACGAGCTTCCTGTTCTGAATTTTAACCAATCTCCCAGCCTCCCACTACCTTTTTGGAGTCCCTGCCACCACCCAGCTGAACTTAGTGTATTACACTTTAAATTTAAAAAAAATCAAGGGGATCCCCTCATCTGTGGGGCTATGGGTCCCCTCTCTGTAGCACTCAGGAGTTCGTGCTCAGGTCCAGCATTGAGGTGCTGTCAGGCCTAGTGGTGTAGGGTTGGGGGGGATCCCAAGCCAGGGCCACTGCAGATGAGAGGATGCTTGAACTTCAGCCCTTTGATCTCTCTCCCCCTCCCACATCCCTTTCTTTGAAGACCTGTCAACACCTCAGCTCTATCCTAGTATGGTCCTTTTAGAGACATGTGCTCTGCCCTAGCTCTTTGCAAAGTGCCCATCGTCCAGAAGGCAGCAAAGCTTCTACATTGCTGGACTCTGCAACAGATTGAAAAGTTGGCATTTAAAGGTTTAGCCTGGCCTAGGAGGGCCATTGGGGAGGAGGGGGATACAAGTCTTGGAGAACAGGAGTCTCCCCTAATTAGAGGCAAAGCCCTGCCCACTTTTCCCTTTTCACTCCACACCCAACATTTAGTGACAGTCATGATGGGGGGCGCTTGCGCCTGGGATTTCTCCCCACTGGCCTTTAAAAGGCCAGAGCCTGAGAACTCCTGAAAAATTAATGGGGTCTCTGTGGGTTCTTTCCACTTGCTGGTCACCTCCCTTCTCCAGGCCCACTGTGGCTTCTCGGCATAATAGCAGCTCAGCAGCTGGTCTTTTGTATGCAAATCTGACCTAAGGAAGGACCGAGGCGGTGCCCCATTGTTGCAGGAGCCCTTGCGATTTCAAACAGAAGAGCCGCTTTTAAAATATTCCAGACAGATAGGAAAATGTCAGCGGAGGAGGCTGGCTCCCCGCCCTCCAGCCTGGCTCTCCTCTCCCTCTCTTCTTCCCCTGCCAACCACCCCACCGTAAAATGTAATCAAAAAGCTAGTAAATAATTTAAAGAATTGCCTCAAAGGATTTCCAGACTAGAAAGAGACTCCCGTCTCTAGTTAAGTTGGGAGAACTGTTTTCATTTTTTTCCCCCTCCCAAGATATTTAAAATATTCAGGAGTGTCCCACAGGGTCTTGAACTCATAAGTATCCGCATTTTTTCCTCCCTACACTCTTTTCTCGGCTTTCCTTTATTGAATTTCTTTTTTAAAGGTAGCTGTGGGCAACATTTAGGTCCCACTTTGAAATAAGAATCCTCCTTGAGAGAAGGGTCTTGAGGTCAGCCTTATCGGAGGTCTCTTCCTTCCTGTCTCCTGTGTCCTTTTTCTGCAGTTTAACGAGGGATTGGAGGGGGCCCGGGGGTGGTGTCTCCTAGCAATGGTGGTCAATTTCATTCTATTGATTTTTTTATCAAAGGCCCCCCCCCTCATTTTGTGAGCAGGAGTCACTGCATCTCCCATAAACTTCCTCAGTCAGCACTGGGCCTTGAACCTAGGTCCGCCACATGCAAAGCAAAGGCCCTAACCCCTATGCTATAGCTCATTCTCAGAAAAGGCAGGAGGGTTTTAGGTACTAACCAGCAGCATAGACTGGGATGAGGGCATAGATGAGAAAAAATCCCCAGTCTCCTTGTCTTTCTCTTCAAGGCAGACCACATCCCTCCTATGAGGATTGAAGTCTCTGAATTTCTGGGTCAGCCAGGAGTCTTGTAGCTGACTGAACATGCAGGGATCCATTGTTGGTGGGACATGTTACTCTTGATGGTCAGTATTGGATGAATGAAGGGAGGGGGAAGAGAGATGGGTGGGTAGATGGAAGGCAGGTGGCTTCAAATGTGCTGAGCTCTTCCTTTGTGTGCAGCAGATAGCATGGTTTGATCCTTAGCCCATGTGGTCTCCCCTGAGCATTGTCCAAGGAAGGCCAGGAGGACTGATGAAGGATGTATGGGTAGATGGGTGGATGGATGAGGAGAGCCAGGACAGGTGGAAGGAGAGGTGATTGAGAGATGGGTGGGTAGAAGAAAGGACAGGCAGAAGGAGAGGAGGAGCAGCAGGGCCATGATAGTGCACAGGATGAGGAAAATGGAAGTCCAGTCCAGAATAAAGGCAGCATATTGAAGGGCCTATTTCGTAGATGCAATTTGCCTAAAAGTCACAGTGTGTGAAACCCTCTGGAGGGCATCCAGTGAGGCCTTCAAGTTTCCTCTTTGTCTTTGTCCTCTCGTCCTCTCTCAGTCATAGGGTTTTCCTTGGCTACTCAGAAAAGCAGAGAGAAGTGACCAGGGGTAAGAGCCGGGGTGTCCTAACAAAGGCTCAGCCTCCTTCAAGATTTAGGGCTGCTATTGACAGACTGACCAGAGCCATTCTCAGAGTCTCTTTTCCTGCCCAAGTTCTGTTCTTATCCTGCTCCTTCCATTCTGGAATTTCCCTTCCTGTAAGATCCATATCTTTGACACTCTGTGGCACGGGGCAGGGCATCTAGCCGTGGACCCAACTATTAGCCAGAGTGTGAGTGAAGGAGAAGCTGGATGGAGCTGAGTCTTCATCTGTGGGTTCAGTGGCCTCTCAACTTCTTCCTTCCTTCCTTCCTTCCTTCCTTCCTTCCTTCCTTCCTTCCTTCCTTCCT